>JASJUN010000061.1:0-105278 GCA_035048945.1 Penicillium sp. E22
TGTCAACCGAGAGCCCCCTATGCCAGAAAGATCACGATTACGGAAACCATGCGGTGAATTCTACATGCAATAGTCGCCCTCTGTGCGTCTACCTTGTACGACTCTTGCTTCGTCTTCACCTACTGCTATTATTTCCTTGCTCGCCATGCGGTCACCGGAGATGTCATATAGTGCCTCCTACTATCATGATCAAGGACCTCTTGGAACGACACATCCTCGCAGCTCGATCGTCACCCCTCCACCGCCTACCCGTCGATCTCAAGAACAATCCTCTGTATTGGGTCACCCCGTTGGCGGATCTCGACCCTCCTCTCCTATACCAAGCCACGACGTCAGTCCCCGCACTTCTAGCTCACGTGCACACCGTGTATATCATAACCAGACACTGGGAGGACCGTACTGGCCCGGTTCAGACACTCGAGAGACGGACTCCGTTCCGGCCGGCGGCTCGACATCAAGTGGTGCACACAAGGAAGAGCGGGCCCCGAGTAGTTGGGCAGACCGGCCGTCATTAATGTCGGGGGAACATTCCAACCCGAGTATAATCCGTGTCCGAAAACGAGCCATTCCGGATGACGAAATAATCACCAATGAGGGCCAAGATGCTCTTCTAATGCTGGTAAGTGCGCAATATATCGGTCCAATATTTC
This sequence comes from Penicillium sp. E22, assembly GCA_035048945.1. Classification (NCBI taxonomy): domain Eukaryota; kingdom Fungi; phylum Ascomycota; class Eurotiomycetes; order Eurotiales; family Aspergillaceae; genus Penicillium; species Penicillium sp. E22. Next base: position 651 of record JASJUN010000061.1, read on the forward strand.
ATATACTAAAAAAAACTGGCAGTTCCGTCTCACAGTCGTCCCACTATACTCATTTGGCGCTTCTCTATATACCATATTCGCCATCCTCTTCGCCCTCCTCGTCTCACCTTTCCGTCTTTGCTCATTTTCCCCATACCTCCGCGCAACGACGTTCATATCGCAACTTTGTGATCTCCTTTCTCCTGTCCTCCATATCCATGAACGGCTCGTTTGCTTGCAGCCACCATTAGTGGAAGACCGATCATCATCGACCCAATCGACCCAATGGATCCGCTCAGAGCCAGATTCAGACCAACCGTCAATCATATCCGAGCCGAGCGAGGTATACGCCGTGACTACTTCGATTTTCGTCCTGGTCCTATCCCCGTTACTCAGCATTGTGATCCTCCTCTTCGCATGGACAGCCGCATTTTTCTGGGTGTTTTCCATGGTCCTGGGTAACCCGGACGGTACCGAGCGGAAGGACGACGGCCGCACTGCCGTTCTCGGGGTCTGCAAATGGTGGCGGTCATGGCTCTGCAAAGCTCGAAAATCATAACAACGTCCAACAAGAGCCCGCCAGAATCAAGCAGGCCAATGAGTGATATATCTCACCGCCAGCTTCACGAATGCTGCATCACCCCCCCTTACCTTGAAATATTATCCCACACTACATGATACCCTCCCCTCTCGGTACATGGGCGTACACCGGGAATACGTGGAACGACCTCACTTTATTTACATTTACTCTTTCACATGCTGATATTACCTCCGTCCTTGGTGGCTATGACTATACACATTCTGCATCGTTCATGCACACGGCGTCTGGGATTGGCTTTTATTTTTACACGGCGTCTGGGCGGGCGCACAGTGACCTCGAAATTACTTCGACGCGTATCCTTTTTGTTATTGTGTCTTGTAGGTTATCGGGGTCCGATTGAGGGTCCCTCCTGCTTGACTCAAGGCTTTCGATCTCGTCTTGTCTGCTTGTCTGGTGAGCTGGTGGGGATACTCGACCTGCCTTGGAACTGTACTTGTATGTATGAAACCTGTCTGCGAGAAGAGGTTGTATGTATGCACTGCTCTCGAGTGCGAATTTGATACCCGATTTTATTGCTTTGATTCTTGGTATTTGCTTGCAGTAAACACTGTAGGATTTTGTTTTTGATCACTTCATCCTTGCAGGATAGATGTCTAGAAGTATGTGCAGTCAACGGAGAACCTGGGGTTATTACTTCAGATGATTGTCTCATGCCTTCCAACGTACATATGTAGGTGTTACGAGAATAGTCGGCCGCTTATGCGGCCTTTGTCCTTGACGACGTAGTTCAATAATCTGATCCAGTTCAAGTATACTCTTTTACGCTTCTAGATGAGGATATGCAAGGTTATAACATAGTTGGATCTACGTGACAGCAGGTGGGTCTGACTTGTATATCTGGCAAGTGCATAAAGGAAGTGGAGGTCAACACGAGCTGGCAAAAACCGAACGGTAAGATATGTACTATTCATTTTACAAGATTCTACATCTGCTTCTTCACCTACAGCCACTACGTAGTATCCTATACCGGGATGTGAACTATGAGAATATCCCCTCACTATCCCCGCTTGCCTTCGCTGAGACACCCCATCTACCCATACTATCCTTGTAGAGATATCTTCACAATTCGCAATTCCTCATTTGTGACTGCCAATGGCCTTATTTGACTAACCGCTTAGCCCCCTCGGCCCCCTGAGTTATGTAAGAAACTTGTGGTTTTACTAAAATTCTTTCAAAGAACTTCCCCCACCTCCAAATGCTATGAAGCCATGCATCCCACTGAGACAACTGGAGGCCATAGCCTAAATATATCCATTGCAGCGCCTCCAGTATGGACGTATGTCGCAGGAGACACCATAATTGGCAGCGTGAACCGCCACTCGCACATCGTGGCCCCCGATGCCAAGATCTCACTTACATTGATCGGACACACAAAAGCCCGCCTAATAACAGAAGGCTACCCATCAAAAGCCACATACTACGGCAACTGGAAGCTTTTCGACCTGCCATCACAAACCTTGTTTCGTGGACCTATACACATACCCTCGCCCAGCACCCCAACCGACTGGATCAACATCCCCTTCTCAATTGATATCCCAGAAGCAGCTTCGCCGTCAGCAGTCCGCGACCACGCACAAACAGAGAGCTTCATCCCATTAGAAGCAAACTACATCGCACAGCACCCGTTGCCGGGAACGTTTTCCACCGAATGGACCGGAGCCAAGGTCTACATCGAGTACTATCTCCAGGCGCAGCTGCGGTACATGCGCAATGGGTCGTGGCATGTCCAACGTGCAACAGCGCTTATCACGCTAGGCCATCCGACGGTAGACGCGGGCGGGATCCGATTTGCGCTGCAGCGGTGCAGCCTCGTGAGCCGGGTGCGCAGCCAGCGATTGCTTCCGTCGATGCGGGATGTGGATTTATCCTTGACGCAGAAGACGCAAAAGATTCTTGGGTTATCTTCTGTTCCTGGATTTAGCTTTAAGGTTGTGATGAGTGTGCCGGTTGCTATTCAACTCGATAATCCATCGCCGATTCCGCTTATTATCAGGGTTATACCAGAGCGGGATGGGAGTAGTAGTGCTATTTGGGATGTTGTGCAACGGGTCGATGTTACCGCGGTTAAGATGAGTATTCTTTCGAAAGTTGAGATTGTTCTCAAACCGAGCGAGGAGAGCCTTTATATGACTCCCAATGATGAAAATGTCTTCGTTCAACATTTGGGTCTGGAGAAAGCGTTTGAACAGAGCAATGATCCTATTGTAACTTTTGCTGGGCCAAGTGATACACCGGTCGATATTGGGAGGGTGCTTCGGCTTGTTCTTAGACATGATGGTCTGATGAGTGATGGGAAGCGTCTCAGTCTTTTGGCTAGCATCCATCCTAGTTTTATCACTTTCAATACTAGGTTGAGTCACTCGATAATATGGCAGACCTCTCTTAGTATTGCCGGGGAGACACGAACTGTGTCGATGACGACAGCGGTCACTGTGTATAATAGTGCCTCCAGATTGTAAGATTGTGCTTTGTTAAGGTCATGAGCCTTTTGAATTTGAGTGGCATCGAGTTTGTGAACAGAATCCACTTCTGTCGTATTGCTTTGTAGGGGCGTATTCCTCGCCGAATATATAAGGCAAGGAGAGAGCAACAGCGCATAGCTCAATATTTGCATGGCTGAACACTTGTAATTGAATTGTCATATAACATCATAATTAACAGATAATTATAGACATCTGAGCATCAAAAGAATGAAGCCGCAGCCGCTTCAATGGTTACCGGTTCGTATTCAACATCACCGTCATGGTCGACAAAAGATTGATCAGGGTCATTAGCATCATCGTCAGACAGGCCAATGTCATGAATGTCCAAACCAGTAACGCCACGAGATAACATCTGGATCTTTATCTCCATATCATGTTTTCTCTTTTGCTCCTTCGCCTCCTCCTCTGTCGTCCTCTTCAACTCCCTCTCGTATACGCGCTGCTCCTCTTGGTCCCGGGCATTGTCCGCCCATACCTTCAGGTGCTCCGGGTACCTCAGACACCAGATCACAATATCCCGTGTTGCATGTGCATCCTCCAGCGCACTGTGGCCCTGTTTCCCGACTTGGATCTCATAATTGACCAATTCATTGGCAAGAGTCTTCAGACTCCATGTACGATTGAGTGGTTCACCGGCGTGTACAGTGTAAAACACCGCTTCGCTGGTAATGATGGAGGAGTCGACAATGTTCCAGTGAATGATACCTAAGACGTCAAGATCATTGTTGAGCGAATGACCGACGAGGACAGTCTCGCTATCCATGAACTCCCATAATTTCGAGCGCGCTCCTTCCCAGCCAAACAACGCTGTCCCTTTCTTGACAGCCTTATTCATTGCACCAGGAGTCACCCCACTGAACCGAGAATCCCAATTTACGACTCTCGATTTCGGCTGCACATAATTGTCGATGAGAACCTCGCCAGTCAAAAAGTCAATTGCGCTCAAGAAAGCAAGCTCCCGTCGCCCTGCTTCGACTTGCACCATCTCACAGTCAAGGACGATTGCTCTCCTTTTCGGCAAGCCGTCCGAGGATCGAGGAACTTGGCGGAAATGTCCTGTCTTCGGAAGGGGTTTCTTTGACGGGCGTCTGCTGACATCTGCCAAGCCAGCCCGAAAGGTGAAGCCTCGTGTAACCAGACGGGTGTCCGAGTGACATCGTGCCGACAAGTAGCGAAAGATCAAATTTTGTTCGAGCGGCTCGAGGATAACACGGCAATTGGTGTTTTGGATGGCAGGTGATGAGAGGTTCGGGGGTTCGAGTTCAGAGGTCTTGTTCAATAAGTCTTCAAAAGCCTCTGCCCTTAATGGAGCACGTACTGGCGCCTGGTTTGATGTGCGCTTTTGAGCTGGTTTCGCAGGCTTGGTGGGCAAGATATCAGAGCGATCTAGGGACTTCTCAAGCTTTGTTTTCTTTGGAGTGGGTTTCGCAGAACCGACAAACAAAGACTCAAACAGTTCCTGGGACTTCTCAGGCTTTGTTTTCTTTGAAATGGATTTCGCAGGGTTAACAGACAAGGGCTCGGAACGATTCTGTGACTTTTCATGCTTCGTGGTCTTCGGCGATGGCTTTGCAGGCTTGACAAAAGACTCGGACAGATCCGGGAACTTCTCAGATTTGACAGACTTTGGTGCTAATTTCGCAGGCTTGACAAAAGACTCGGAAAGATCCTGGAACTTCTGTGGCTTTGTGCTCTTTGGAGCTGGCTTTGCCGACTTGAGAGGCTTGAGATCGGAACCATCTATGGGCTTTTCATGCTTCTGGGAATGCTTGAGCAACGCCGTTACATTTCCAAAAGATCTATCGCATGGACTGCAAGCAAGTTTGTGGCCTTTGGACTCAAAATGAGCCTTGACAGCACCGATGCTTTTGAAGCCACCTCTCTGACATCCAGGACAGACAAATAACTTGTCAACGGCTGTTGTGGGTGAAGCCATGATAGACAAAAGAGCAATTGACGTGTTGTTTTCCAAATTTGTCGCGACTTGAGTGTACGAAGAGCTAAGATGGAAGGAGCAATATGTGTATGTCTTGCCTAATCGAGCCCAAACGTGGGGAGCAGGGATTGGTAGACGTGGCACTTCGCTGGTGACCGCTGCGGGAGCCTATCGGCCAATGGGCCAATATTATATAGTCGATGAGACAGTCTTTAGTGACCAAATTATCTTGTTCAACTTGAGTAGGTCAGACAAAAACGCAGAGTGAATTGATCGACTGATCTCAAGAGGGATGAAATTGGCCAAGCCGAGATTCTGCCCAACTCTACCGGGCTGGAATGGAGCCTGAAATATTAGGCCTACGAAGGCATTCGAATGTCAAAGGTTATAGGAAAGAGCGTTTTTCCGCCTTTTTCTGCCATCTACATAACAAACTCAGAGAAAATATCTATAAAAATAGATATCCAAGAAGACTGCCTAAGGAGACGACTAAAAAAGAACACCAAAAAAATATTTGTCAAGGCCGCATAAGCGGCTATTCTTGTTAGTTAACGTAATTCACTAACTAGTTAGTTAGTTACCCCAGGGCCGAGTGGTCTACATAAATTGATGGGGCTTCCAGTCGCTCCTCCTCCACCGAAGCGACTGTCCGCTGGATTTTTGACGCCCTCCTCCTGAATGCACACGGCATCGCCTCCTCCCACCACCCCTATGCCCAGCCCATCAACGTCCAAACCGAGGGGTCATATAGATATGGCCCGGTGCCTTTGAAGCGTGAAAAGGTCATGCTGTCAGCACGTCCCGATTACGGGATTTGGCACGGCGACTACGAGGGTGTATGCCTCAACGTCCTGATTATGGAGGCCAAAAAGACCGACGTGGCCTAGGCCCTAGGGTATATGGGTGAGTATTTGACGATGTCTATCATGTTATATATCAGAAAGCTAACCCGTTTAAAAGGCTGCATACATCGGGAGCGTAACGCTCTCTCTAAGAGAGACTGCACTGTTTATGGAATGGCATCGAACGGGTTAACGTTCTCGTTCCTCAAAATCTCCAACGACTCTAAGGTGAGCTTTTCTAAATCATCTAAAATCAGTATTCTAACCTATACTAGTGGTCGGAGCTAGTGGTCGGAGCATGTGGTCTCTGTTCGCGATGGCCGTTTTGAGGCGCCTCTCTGCTTGCTTGTCAATATGGTTCGCTGAGCCGCCGTTATATCCCCCGAACACTCTAAGGAAAGCTCCTGCCAGACCCACACGCAGGACGGGTCAACCGAGAACACTAAGTATCGCTCGTGTCCGTGCTCTCATTGAGATATTGTCGCTTCTGTTGAGATGTTGCTTCTAATGAATCGACTTGCTAAAGCTCTTGATTATCTTCCTTTGTCATGAGGCGAACTATGATATTCCAAGCCCGACACCAATCCCAAGTAAAACCCCAATGTGACTAGGGTTTAAGCCAAGACATCAGACAGGGCTGGTCAGATCCAAATGGGAGTGTTGACATCAGTCCCCTCTTTCCAGAACAGTATATATAACTAGGTACCGAGCTATATTTGTGTCCCAAGCTACGTCGATCTCTTTGTAGATGCCAGTTCATATCTGAAGCAAAGCAATGGAGTCATATTAGCTAAAAAAAGAAGAATTCGTTAATGATATTCCGCGAAGGTATGTTAAGAGGTATATTCCAAAAACAATTAACAATAGATTGAAATAGGTTAAAAGCAGGACTCAAAAGACGATTCAAAAGAGGATTTAAAAGAGGACCGAAAAGAACATCGAATGTCACCGCCAATCACAGCGCGAGAGAAGAGTTTCTCCAATAACAATGCTAGAAGTTTGTATTTTCGATTTGAAGACTATGTTATTGATTCCAACTGTTTGTCACAAACTAGACCTTACTCAAACAAACTGGTTAACGAGGAAATATAAACATGATGATACCGACATGAGCACAAAGATGAAGCAAGTCACAAGGAAACCAATGCTTGGTTTTTGTAAATCCACACGGTTGATATTCCTTTGCCACCGTACAATCACGAAGAAAAGACCGAATATGCCAAAGTCCGGCCAGAGGGTGTTCACAAGCTGGATATCAGTATCCTGATGGCATTGCCAGAGTAGAAAATCACTCAATCGGTGGACTCCCGACGTTCGAACAAGAATATCCACCGGAGGGTTATCGACTGCGTACATTCGAGCTGCTAGTGACTGGGCTGTGATGGCTGTAGGAGAAATCTTTCCCCGACAACATTCTTCTGCTGACACTCGCACTGCGCGGGCAATTTCATCGCGCGAAGTATATGCCAGGTACACGTTTAAAAATCTCTTTTTTTGGTGTCGAGATTGGTTCACGACCTTGTCAATTGTCTCCCTCATATCGTCATCGAGCAAGTCCAATCGACCTAGCACCCTAATCGCGCATTGATATCGCTCTAATAGGCCACCTGGCTGGGCATACTCGACGAACAGGTATTTAAGCACCTCCATGACTTGGTCGACCTGCTCCCTTGGTCGTTTAAAATTCTCAAGGCTGAATGTATACACCGTGACGCCTGGTATGCCTAACAGAAAACACCCTTCCACGACCTTTTCATGTCAACATTAACAATTGATTATGATGATATCGGCATGACGCATACCTTTGTCATGGCTTGAGACCCCCGAAAGAGTCCTTCTGCAATTGTCATGCCATGAATCTTTGAATATCGCCGGTTGCCATCCATGATGAATGCAACATGGTTGGGTATGGCACCTGCATGTAGGGTGTTTATGAGGACTTCTCTAACACGATTTGAGACCATAATCTTCTTCTATGATTGAGGGGGTACATGGTCTCTTCATTCCCACATCAAAGGGTGAGTTGATATATATAGCCGCCAAGGAGGGAAATGACACTAAAAAGGGTTCGGATACGAAGAGCTAAGAGCCACTAGTAATTTTCTAAATTACTAGTGATAACCATTTATTTACCTGTAACTATTGCTTACTACTACACGAACCATCCAGTTCTGGGGATATTACTGAAACCGTCATCCAAGGCCTTTTGCTGCCTAGGCAGTCTTCTAAGGAATTTATAGTGTTGAATAGTGACTCCTGGGTTCGGACGGTGTAACAGTCTTCAGACGAACTCTTAAGGCTTGTATTCCAAATATAAGAAGGAGAAAGTCTATCATCTATGGTTATACAAGGCTAGTAATATGCAATAATCAAACATCTCGCTAGATCAAAAGACAAATCAGACTGTGTACCTTTGGGGAAAAGCTTAGTCTTCCCCACCTTCTCACTCCCTTGCTCATCCGTCGCCTATATATCTAAAGTTCTTCGGACTGTGCAGAAAGACTTTCTTCCTCGTCAGATACATCTTCCATTTCTTCATCATAATTCTCCCGCGGTGCTCTCTTTCCTAGGATAGCCTCTTGCTCCTGGACATATAAGCTCGCTGGATCTGCTAAGCCTGGATACTCTGGCATAGCCTCCAATGCCTGCTTCTTTTGAGCTGGAAGATTAGAATCGTCACCTGTGTTATCTAGCTCTCGTTTGCGTGCGGGTGCAGGTTTCTTTGTCGGTGCCTTTGCTAGCACAGGTGTAGGAACGGGTGTAGGAACGGGAGCAGGAGCAGGAGCAGGTGCAGGTACAGGTGCAGGAGCAAGAGTAGGAGCAGGTGCAGTAGCAGTTACTGGTACAGTTGCTGCTGCCTTTGCCGTTCCCCGTGGCTGCCGTGGACGTCTGATCGGTGCAGGGAGTCCCCAATTAACGGGTTCATAGGCTCGGTAGAAACGACAAAGATCTACCATACACTCAAGAAGCTCAGCTTGAGGACGGCCTCGAATAGATGCTGGTAGATTAGGTATTTCAGCGATGAAACCATTTTGGAGGCTTCGTCTACGGTGGACCGAGTGAAGAAGGTGAACAGGATCTCCATTAGTAAGGAGATGTGCATTTTGCTCAACGTCGTGAGCTCTTCGAATAGCGTTCATAACAGTAGTCCGGGTTTGGGGGTTCGAATAGAGACCAAGTCGATCCCACAAACCTTGTTCAGGTGCTGAACCCATACCCGACCAGAACCTGACCATTTTGAAGGATAATAACAGAAAGTATTATATGTAGAGTTGGGTTATGTTGATTGTTCGATCATTGGACTGATTGAATAATGGCCTTGAATATGGAATGAAGGTTGAAATGGAATCCATCGACTATTAAATAATTGACTCACTCTTTGTGATCGAGGTAGGCTTAATTTAGAGCATGGCTTTGAGAACTGACATTCGAGAATGCATTTTTTATTCATTGTTTATTATCTTTGACATCTACAAAGGAAGAAGAAAAGGATATGGTTAAGAGGGTTCATGAGGTCCCCTTTTAGATCAAAACAAAGAGGTAGTAAACAAAGGGGAGCTTCTTTAGTTAGTTTCTAAATATAATGGTTCAGCAACAATGGCGCCCTAAATTACATTGGACGGACGATCGACTCCCTTCAGCATCTCTAGGCCGTGGCCGAGGGCGCTTCTTGTCACATCCTTGTCCCGTGAAAATTCCTGTGCCATCAGTTATTGTGAGGCCCTGATTCTGTTACTTTTCCGTGACTATGACTCTGCCTACGAGAATTATTGGTTGGCTATTCTGAGTTATATGTTGAAGTATGTCGACGGTACGGATATCTTAGACGAAAACAAGCTTCAAGAAGGCTATAGAAAGTTTTACCATGCCATCAAACTGGAAGATCCTGTGATTTATTCAAGATTGAATGAGCTCCGACTCAGTTTGATCGAAGAGTGTCGCCTCCCACTGAAAAATGATTAACAAAACTGGTTGACTAATCTCTTGATTTAAACAACTGTCAAGAGTATCTCGCAACCACGTACCCAGATGGGGTAATCAGCAATCACTGGAGTATATACGGACCATAATCTACATACTCGGGATGAATTCGGCATCACTCTTCTCCCAAGGGTGCTGTTGTTCGAGTTCTCTGATGAGCTGTTCGTGCGCCGCGCTTCGCGGCCGGACCGACACCTTGAACGGAGCGGGATGGCTAATGACCCCGGGGAGAAACTTTAGTGGGATATCCTGGGTAACTCCATCTTGAATGGGTTTCGAGATACTGAAGACAGCCAGAGCCTGTGCAACAGTGAGAAAAACGTTCGCGTCTGCCAGAGTACGCCCAGGACAAGCTCGACGACCAAACCCGAATACAAGCATGTGCGGATCGCGCTCTGGGAGTTTGCCATCCGGGGAGGTTAAAAAGCGCTCCGGGTTGAAGGTCATTGGGTCTCGATAGACAGTTGGATCGTGGGTAAATGCCCTAGGACATTGAAGGCTGTATCAGGAACTACTGTCTCCTGGAATGGATAAGACCGACTCACCAGATGTTTGCAAGGATAGACGATCCCTTGGGGATGAAGTACCCCTCGCATGTATCGTCTTGGGTTGACGTGTGTGCTACACTCATGGGTACAACTGGATGCCATCGGAGAACTTCCTTGACGAGTGCATCCATATATGGAAGGCTTTCTCGATCTCTGAATTGGGGTAGTCGATTACTCCCAAGCACTGTGTCGAGTTCCTGCTGAGCCTTGTGTTGCGCCTGCGGAAAAAGGGCCATGGCGAGGAAGAAACTTGCAATTGAGGAGACAGTCTGCTTTTTGTCAGTTTAATATAATGCGTACAACCTGGATCTATTCTCACTGTATCTGCGCCTCCGGCGTATAAAGAACCAGCTGACCACTTGATGATTTCCTCTTCTTCGGTCCCAGGCTCCACAGGATTGTCTCGAAGAAGATTGGACAAGAAGGATGGCACGAAGCTGCCATTGCTTATTTGCTGCTTGGTAAATGCGTACGGGACGTCACTGAAAGACTGTGCTCTCGACTTGTAGCCTTGCGCGATCTTCACGAATCGTGCCCCAGGGAACCAGGCCGGGAGATATTTCACTAGCCCCAGAGTCAGACAACATTCCATAAATCAGTGTGTCGACATAATTTATCAATCGTTACTTACTTATTGGAATGAATTCCACCATCCATGTCGCTGGGAGCATGGCATATGAAAAATCTTCCATCCCCTTGTCGGCCAGATCCACAAGAGGGTCCTGAGCATGGGGTTCAATAGTATACCCGTAACCAATTTTCAGGACGATCGCTCCAGCATCTCTGCTCCCAGTTAGCCTTTGAACACGAGAATACTATTCTTCTGAATAGAGAGGCATTTACTCACTTCCGTATGTGATGATGGAGCTTGTCTGGATCATCCAATACCCTCAACAGGAAGCGACCGACCTCCGTTGTCTGAATATCGTTGAAGCGGGCAACGGAATTCTTTGAGCCCATTTCTTGATACAAGTGTTTCCGTGTTTTTCTTACGTGGTCTGGGTTTCTGAGCGCCCCAAGAACATATTGCCAGCCCGACCTGGCGATATCAGTCACCATGGTGTCATCAGAATAATGCCCTTACTTACATGTCAGTAAACGTATTCTCTGGACGCCCTGAGTGTATAGCTGAACGTTTTTCTAGTAGCTGCACAGCCAACTTAGCATCGTTAAGGACGATAACATGTTTTCTCAGCACAGTGAGTGAGCTAATGGGTCCTAATTTAGGACTAGTCAACATCCCAAGTTGAAATATTCCACAGGAACTCATTATTACCATATAACTCTTTATGTTTCAACCAGTGCATCCAATCTTGTTGATTTGGATTTGGAAGATCCTTCAGATTTCCAATTATGGGCTTCTGTTTGGGACCAGGAGGAAGAGGCAGGGGATATCTCTTGCGGCCGCGAACGGTAGTAACAATCCAAAATCCAAAGGAAACGAGAAGACCCAACCACAGCGTTGACAACATGATGGTGATTGATGCTAAGGATAAAAGTTTGAATGATGATGTTAAGAGAGGGGTATATGTACTTATGATGGCCGGACTGCTTTTTACGACCTTAAAGAGGGGTTTGTTTCGACACAGATACCTACAATATCAATAGTAGATATTGATTGGCTTTGGGATATTCTAGACGGTAGTATTGCAGGACGTATGCACTAGACCCCGTACCTATTACTCTCCGATAGGTCGGTTATCTGCACATAGGAGGGGGAGGGATATACGTGCATATTCCTGTACGGAGTACTCCGTAGTAGTTCTGGATCTACGCCATATAAAGTCTGCCTATGTGACTTTAGATCTATAAGCCCCCTGGTTGGCTTCTAAGATTCATCTTCTTGAAAAGTTTGCAAAATCCTTGCCGCTTATGACCTCGGTGTCGTATCATCGGTTTGATATTCAAATTGTGGTGATCGAAGCGCTTATACTCAGTAAATATAATGAACAAAGTGGTAATGGCTATAGTAGCTTAGACATGAAATATTATACTACAACGCTAATTGACGGTAAATCGGCGATCGAAAATGCTTCCGTAGACACTAAGCCTACCTGGGCACCTGGGAAGTTCAGTCATTCCGATATTGATGTTACATGTGAAACATGGGCTCCCTCGTGTGAAATCTGCGAGAATCTGTAAAACCTCGACGAATACAGATAAAACCCAAATATCCTTGTGAAAAAGAAAAAATCGTCTATATACAGAGTGCTACTACGGACACCGATATACTTGCTTTTCATTTTGTCCATGGATCAACTGTGTGCCTGGGTGGTGGATGGCAATGATACTTATGAGCGATTCGACCATTTTGTGTTCCTGAATATAATAATAAGTACATGATTATATCACCTCAAACTCCAACCCCTCCACTTTTAGAGCAATAGGCCTCCCGCTTGCCTCTCCCAGCGAAGCCCGTTCACCTGGGGGCGCCATCACCTCTGCTTTCTTTCCAACCCTCCACCAGGACACTACCTCACCCTCCTTTATCCCAAACCAATATCGATGTCCGCTTTCAAGCGTGTTTTGATCTCCTGATCTCTTTGACAGGCGAAACACTTCCTGGAACTCAGTTGGTGTCTCAGGGTCTAATGTAACGAAAAAGCGATCATCGGATCCACCCGACTCGCGATTGAAGGCTGGGCGCTTCCCACCTTTGGTGACATCTAGGCGCAGCGATTTAGTGTCTGCTGTCGTGATATCGTGACAGATAAAGTTGCTGCGACGCTGGCTGAGATCGAGGTTGAATATTGTGGATTGAGTAAAGATTGTGATTGGTTCATGGTAGTGTGAAACAGCTGTTAGGGTGATCGTCGGTGGCGGGCTGGGGTCGAAGGGAAACTTTGGCGGTGTGATAGCGAGTGTGACGGAGATTGATGGGGGAGGATTGTTGGACATTTTGCGGGGGGCTTTTTTTTGATTGCAGTTGATATGGAGTAAGGTATCTCGGGTTGATGTGAGGATGAAAATGTTATTTTTTTGCCGATATCAAAGTCGATATAGAGGAGTGATTGTTTGACAGTGAGAAAGTGGCTCTGGGGTTTGCTGGGTCTACTAGCCTTTAGTATACAGTACCCCTGCAACCGACGTCATTGTTGTATGACGGCTGTCAGATTACCAAAATCTCAGCCGAGGCTGAATCGTAATGTAGATCGTTGCTAAGCCCCTCATATAAAGGGGCCAAAAACCGAAAGGTCGCGAACATAATAGGAGCTTAAGATAGAGAGAATCAAATTCAATGGGGGCCAAATATAATGCGCCGGAAATGGGATACCTAAATGGGAAAGTGCGCTGCGTCATTAAGCACTAGAAATGGTGACTTAGGGTAGTGTTCCTGACGGCAAAGATGACTGTGCATCGAATCCTTCGACGATCCATCTCTATGAGGTAGATGGAGTGCGCCTTTCCCTGAGCAATTTCCCCACGCAGAAAGTTAGGACATAGGAAGAACTAGTGCATATAAAAGCGCGATGAAGGGCCGAAGACTTGTAACAGAATCACACACCCTTCCCATTTATCTTTCGGCTCAGGAGACATAGCTCGCCATTATGCTGCCCAAGGCTCTCTTACAAACCGCTTTTGCAGCCTCTGCGTTGGCCATCCCGCTAGACCTGAAGACAACCAGGTCCCTTCAGAAGCGCACGAATCCGAGTATAGACCCCGGTTATAGTGACCAAGAGAGAACTCAGATTACGGATGCATTCAAGGACGCTTTAGAGATGGCGAACTATGTGCAGGTCGCATCTTCCTCGACCCTGGATCCCATTTTCAAGAAATATTTTGACCCAAAAGACAAAGACACCGTCATGAGTAAGTTTATTTTTAGGAAACTTTAAGACAGGAAGATTACTGACAGTATATGTAGAGGTGTTCTCCAACATCAGCGGCGGTGACCCAGAGAACCCAACCGGCAACGACTTGCTAGGCAAAATCTCCATTGTGACAGACTATAAGGATGATGATGGTGATTATGCCTGCGATGGTGACACCATGGCAGAATTGCGTGACTATAGCACCGACAACCCTAAGATCATCATCTGCAAGAAAGCCGGGTTTGGCCACGGCGGAATTGCCAAGGGTTATGACGGAGTTGATAAGGTTGTGTGTGAAAATTTTGATCCGCGTATGTCGTGGAAAATGGAAACGCTAGGATCGATTTTGTTGCATGAATACACCCACTATACCAACTTGGTTGCGCCACCATTGACCAAAGAAACAGACGACCCTGCGTATGGAGTCTCTGGGGCTCGAGCCTATGATAAGAACCTGGCTACTAATAACGCTGATAGCTACTCTTGGTTTGCGATTGAGGTGCTTTGGTCTGTGATCTGTTCGAAAGACTACGAGGATCCCACCGATGCCGACGATGATGATCCTAACTGCAAAGGTAGTGTTTGCACAGCGTCAAAGTCGCCTTAAGCAATTGTGTGAAAGAGTCGTGTATATGAAACAGAACCTCAAACAAGGACACCATGTATTTAGAAAGAAGTTGATAAGAATTGGACATCTTCAACCGCCGGAGGGGGTGGGATGGGGATTCCGCCGGGTATCTAGCTGGTTTGATAGCGACGGAGGGATTATTAGAACCCTTTGAGATAAGAAGTGAAAATCGATTGACTTACGCAAACCATGGAATACTAGTGGAGTAAAATACATAGAAAACTCCCGTGCATCAAACGCAGAAGCTGTCAAGGTTACTCCACGGGTACCTGCATATGCATGGTCACCATCATTTGAAGTTGGCTGCCAAAAATTCAAATCCACTAGTAGGATCGATCCCTCGTTCCAAGTGTAATTCGGGCGAGACAAAGCAACAGAGATGCTGGGTTGCCGACCAAAACGGCGCGGGATATGCTGCGGGCTCACCACAAGCACAGGGTGTGTAATTTAGTCAAAAAATCAAGGCCCAGGCTGTACACCTTGACAGTATGGACCAATCGGAGGATCCAGGCCTAGCCGAGGAGCTCGAATCTTTGTAGTACCTTTGATTGTTAAGCTATGTTGCGGCGCAGATTCTAGGGCGTGAAGAAAGTGACTGACGAGCAAAGAATGCGTCTAATGCACGCATACTGGACAGAGAGGGCCAAGTAGAGTACGGTATGTTGCTTGAAACATAAATTGATGATTTGGAGATGGAAGCCAACTACGTGCTGACGGGCAACTTCTTTTCCTCGAAGTGACTCACGGGTCCACGGGTATTTTCATGGCTGACAGCATGCGTATGGCGCGATACCACATACCCAGGTGTGGCTGACGTACAGGTCAGCGGGGGCCCTGATTGGCTTCGTGGCCTTCACTGACAGGGGGTAGGTAATCCCGAAATCTCCGAATTCGATTTAGCCTCATCAACAGGGTAGCACCTGCCTCGGGGCAGTGCTTATCTTAGGTCACCTGACACTTACTAGGTCAACTTTCGTCGTTGCCTTCGAACAAGGGTATCCCCCACTCTCCCACTTTTGATCTTTCAGGTTGTGAAATATCCTTCAGACCACAGTTGGGCCACCAAAGCCGTAGTACGGAGACACGCCTTGCTGCGGCAACGAAGCAAGGTTGAGTTTGAAAACATTCAACCTGTTTAGGCATCTACAATGCCCTTCACCACTGGAGAAGAGAACTTGCTTCGGCTGAACCAAGAGGATTTTGACTTCAACATCCAATTTGAGCAGTTGTTTTTCTCCATCATTCCGTCTGTTTTGTTCATCATAACATCATTATGGCGGACACTTTACCAGGCACGGAAGCCCACCGTGGTGAATGCGCCGGTTTTCCAATTGATCAAATTGGTATGTTCTTTTTCTCAATAGACAGATGTAGAGTCTTAACGTGGTGATTGACCAGCTGCAGGGTGCTATTACAACCTATGTCGGACTTGAGCTTTCACTCCTCATATTTGTTGCGGCTGGGTCCTTCCATGTGACCAACATGTTCATAGCTTCCTCCGTCCTCAACCTTGTCTCAGCGATGCTCATGATCATGCTGAGTGTTGTTGATCACAGCCGAAGCCCAAGGCCATCTGTCCTGCTGAGCAGCTACTTGTTCCTGACTCTTTTTCTGGACGTGGCTCAGGCAAGAACGCTGTTTCTGTCATCAGATGACAAACCTGAACTCACTTATAGCAGCATCTTCGTCGCTGCTATAGCTCTGAAGGCCGGAATATTGCTATTGGAAGCCCAGCAAAAGTCGAGATGGGTGGGATGGGATGAGAAGGAGCATAGTCCAGAGGAGACGAGCGGCATCTTTTCCTTGGGTGTCTTCTTCTGGCTCAACAAGATGTTCCTGGTTGGCTACAACAAAATCCTAACTATTGGGGACCTTTACCCTCTAGATAGCTCCTTCAACGCCAGACCGCTTCATGACGAGTTTCTGAAGAACATGGATTACTCTAATTTGAAGGGCGACAAATTTGGTTTGGTGAAGGTGCTTATGCGCACACTAAAAGTTCCGCTTCTACTTCCTATACCTCCACGTCTGGCACTTCTTTGTTTCACATTTTGTCAACCGCTTTTCCTTGAAAAGCTATTGGATTACCTATCCCAGCCTGAACTCGATGAGAACGTCGGCTACGGCTTTATCGGCGCTAGCATACTTATCTACTCGGGACTTGCTATATCAATGGGCTTTTACTGGTATAGTAACCTCTATGAAATAATTACCAGCGAGGTCCGCGGCTGATACATGATATATGAGCATAGGTACTTCCACCACCGAATGCGTACTATGGCTACGTCAATACTAGTCACGGAGATTTTCACTAAAGCCACAAAAGCTCGTATTGGAACTGGCGATGATAGCGCTGCGCTGACTTTAATGAGCACAGACATGGAGCGAATCAATACTGGTTTCAGGAATCTGCATGAGATTTGGGCGAGCATAATTCAAGCAGCTCTTGCCGGATGGATGTTGTACAACCGGCTTGGTGTAGTGTTCGTCGCACCAGTGGGAGTTGTGATCGTTTGCTTCATCGGCTTAGGGATCCTGATACGTTTCACCGGGGATTCGCAGAGGTCCTGGATGGCAGGGGTCCAGAAGCGGGTGGGCTTAACGGCCACAGTTATTGCTAGTATGAAGAATTTGAAAATATCAGGCCTCTCTGTTGCTATAGGCGACTTTGTGCAGCACCTCCGTGTGGAGGAGCTAGCGGCTGGAGGCCGATTTCGGAAATTAGGCATTATTGCAGCAGTTTTGGGCTTTATCCCCCTACTGATCAGCCCGCCATTAACATTCGCGTTCGCCCAAGCACCCTTACATGCCTCAAGGATGTTCACCAGTCTAGCTTTCCTTACACTCCTGACCAACCCGTTATCACAGGTCTTTCAATCTATCCCTCATCTTGTCTCTGGATTGGCGTGTTTAGGCCGAATCCAGTCCTTTTTGGAGTGCGAGACTCGTCATGATTTTCGCCAAGTTCTTGATGATATGAAACGGAATGCTGAAAAGGCCCAAGCCGACACCGGAACTTTATCTGATTCCGAACTGGACTCAGTTCATCCTCTCATCATCAAAAGCGGGAATTTTGGTTGGGAAGGAGACAAGTTCGTCTTGAGGAATGTTAGTACTCGAATGTCCAAGTCCTCACTCACTATTATCGTCGGACCTGTTGGTTCTGGGAAGACCACGCTATGTAAGGCACTACTTGGAGAAACCCCTTTCAGCGAAGGTAGCGTGGTTTTAGGTACTAGTTTTCCTCACGTTGGATTCTGCGAACAAACAGCATTTCTCTCAAATGGGTCTATTAGAGACAACATCATGGGGTTCTCTCCACACAATAATGAGAGGTATGCCGAAGTGATTGAGGCTACCTCCCTAAGATTCGACCTTGCAACATTGCCACAGGGAGACCAAACGAATGTTGGTTCGGATGGAATCGTCTTATCTGGGGGCCAGAAACAACGGGTTTCTCTTGCGCGAGCTCTATATTTGCACTCAGATCTTCTTATACTAGACGATATCTTCAGCGGCTTGGATGCGGATACCGAGGAGAAGGTCTTCCAGCAAGTCTTTGGACCAGATGGACTACTTAAGCGACGAGGTTCTACGGTCGTGTTGTGCACCCACAGCATCAGACACCTCCCCGCAGCGGATCACATAATAGCACTTGGCAACGGCACCATTGTCGAGCAAGGTAGCTTCCAGCAACTGATGGCCAGTCAAGGATATGTTCAACGTCTGGGTTTGAAAGGTCTTTCCGATACCGCTGCCTCTACTGAGAAAACGACTTCAAAGAAGAACGCGGAGGAATCGAAGCCTCAAATGCTTCACACGACGATGACCAATACATCGTCCACTGCACCGGATGCGGATCCATCCCGGCAAATTGGCGATAAAACGGTATATAAGCATTATTTCAAGAGCATGGGTTTGTTCCTGGCAGCATGCAGTTTGTTCTTTGGTGTTCTTTGGGGTTTCTTCACGAACTTTCCAACAATTTGTGAGTCACCTCTGCCTTCAGACAGTACAATAGTTCACCGTCTCAGCATTTCAGTTAAGCGAAATGCAGCCCATCCTGAAATTCAAGGTGCCATTAACTAATGCCAATTATCGCAGGGCTTACATACTGGACCGATGACATCTACTCGGAACATCCAACGCACTCTTACGCTTACTACGCCGGGATATATGCTTTGCTTCAAATCTGTGGCTTGATCTCACTGCTTCTGCTCGGCATCGCGCTCCTTATCGTCTCCGTGCAAAGGGCAGGTGCTAGCCTCCACCAGGATGCCTTACGAACACTTATTCAAGCACCGCTATACTTTTTCACCAATACGGATACTGGTGTTGTAACAAATCTGTTTTCGCAAGATCTGAATCTTATAGACACAGAGTTGCCAGGAGCAACTTTGAACACTATTTTCAGCGTAAGTTTATTGCAATTACAGACCAACTGAAACTACGTGGTGACTGCTACTTGCCTTCAGACAGGCTTCAAAGTCGTCCAATTGTCTGACACAGATCGCAGGTTTTTCAAGCACTCGGACAAGCGGCAGTTATGCTTACATCGTCTCTGTACTTGGCCATAAGCTATCCATTCCTCGGCGCCCTACTATGGATCTTACAAAAGTTTTACCTTCGGACCTCTAGGCAGCTGAGGTTGCTAGACCTTGAGACTAAAAGTCCCTTGTAGTAAGTCTATCCCTAGATATCGCCATATAATAGGTGTGCTTTATCCTTGAAACTAATCTATATCTATTCAGCACACATTTTCTTGACACTGTGAAGGGAATTACAACTCTGAGAGCTTTCGGTGGGTGACAATGCGAAATGAAACCAACACTGACAGCACGTCCAATAAGACACTCTGCAAAGCACCGGATACGAAATAGCGCCGCTGACACTACAGATACACAGGTTTCCTTCCCAGCGATGTCGAAAAGAATACCCGCCTAATTGACGCCAGTCAAAGACCGGCATATCTTCTCCTTATGATTCAACAGTGGCTGAACCTCGTCCTCGATCTCGTGGTTATGGTAATAGCAGTGGTCATGACGACTCTCGCCGTTCGGCTTCACTCCAACTCCGCTTTCGCTGGTGCCTCCTTGTTCTCCCTTATGAGTTTTGGGGAGAACATTTCAGGTATTGTCATATTCTACACCAAACTAGAAACTTCCATTGGAGCAATCGCTCGTCTCAAAATGTTCAACGAAAACGTCAAGGCCGAGAATAGAGAAGAAGAGGACATTATTCCTCCTGTCCAGTGGCCGCAAAATGGGGTGGTAGAGTTGAAGGGCGTATCCGCAAATTACGGGTAAGAGGAACATATCTTTAGGAACTCAATACCAACTACACACAATGTGCTGATGTTCCGAGTAGCGCAGAAGATCAACCCGACAGCACGTCCAACTTAGCCCTCCGCAACATCCACCTCACGATCAACACAGGCGAGAGAGTCGCCGTCTGCGGTCGTACCGGCAGTGGCAAGTCCAGCCTCATCGCGCTACTCCTAAAGCTCCTCGATCCCGTCCCTGAGACAGCTGGGAACGCAATCATTGATAACACACCGCTCCACCGTATAAATCGGTCTGCACTCCGTGAGCGCATAATCGCAGTACCCCAGGAAGCCGTATTCCTACCAGATGGGTCCACCTTCCGAGCGAACCTAGACCCTTCCAACGTTTCAACAACCGAGGAATGCCAAGTTGTTCTTATTGCCGTGGACCTGTGGAAGTTCGTCCAGGAGCGGGGTGGCCTGGATGCAGGCATGAGCGCGGGGACACTCAGCGCGGGACAACAGCAACTCATGTCGCTTGGGCGTGCGCTGCTGAGACGTTTTATTCGGGCGCGGAATGGCTCGGACTGCGGTATATTGTTGTTGGATGAAGTGAGCTCGAGTGTTGACCGCGAGACGGAACGTGTTATGCAGGAGATTATCAGGGTGGAGTTTAAGGACTACACGATTATAGCGGTCAGCCATCGACTGGACATGATCATGGACTTTGATAGGGTTGTTGTTATGGATACGGGAGAGATTGTGGAGGTTGGGAATCCTGCGGTGCTGGCCGCACAGGCGGAGACGAGGTTTGGGGATCTGGTCAGGGCTGGGGCTAGGTAGAACAAACGAAGAGGCCATGGCGGAAGAAATAAATAACCCGCCTAGCGTATAGGAAAGGGGATAGAATATGGGATGTTGAATCAATCTATCATTTGTTGAAACTACCCTATGTAGCTTAGCAGTAGTACAGAACTGACCAGGCACCATGGTGGTCTTTCTCCGCATTAACCCGCTCCTAACTTGTGTGAGTACTTGGATAATTGACTTATGCGGACTAGATGCTGTGGTGGCCTTAGGCTCGTTGTCGACCGGATCGCGGGGTGGCTGTGGGAAAGACATTACTATATACCAGTTAGCCTTATCTCATCATTTATTTGCGTTCATATTCTTAAAAGGTTGTACCAAGAGGATTGGGTTGGGAGGCTGAGACTCAGTAGATATTGTAATGTTGGATGAAGGAGATGGAGGAAGATGACTTTGAAGAAATGTAAAAACGAGAGATATGAAAAGAAGAGAAATATGGAAGAGAGAAATCCAGAGGAAAAGGATGGGAAGATGGGATGTTTGGTTGTTTATCCGAAGAGCAGCAGTAGCTCAGATAGGGATCTTGTTGAATTTATGAGTGCAAAGGGGAATCTATTATTGGTTCCGATTGTATACATGGAGGACTAAGAAGTGACTCATTTACTGAATAGTCTTTTGACAGTGAATAGGTAAAATCAAACCCAACGCCCAATGTGTTATCATTCTTTCAATAGTTTCTCTGAGTATTCAAATCCCTTGAAACAAGAGCCCCAACGCGCGATCCCTTCGACATTGGATAGGGATGGGCTCAATGGGCTAACAGTTCATTTCTTTGCGGTGATTCCGAATGCGGCCGCCATGTCCTCCCACACGTGTTGGAGGGCCTGAATATTGGCCTCGGTGGTGTCGAGACGTGCAGTTTGGTGGGCGAGGATCGCACGCTGGCGGATTATCTCATTTTGGATGACGCTTTGCTCTAAGATTAGGCTGTTGATCACTTCGTTGAGAGCTACTAGTGCGTCTCGTTGCCGAATGCGTTGGGCAGAGTCCGGGACAGGCTTAGGTCCACCTGTTGTGGCCTTAGGGTCATCGTCGACCGGGCCGCGAGGCAATCCCGAGGAAGACATCTCTGTATTGTAGTTAGCCACGTCCTAGAACTAATTCGTATTAAATTCGCGCAGATTGTACCGAGATGATCAGGTTGAGGGGTTGGATAAAACTGAGTAGATAGGTATGATAGGGTGAGGTGGATGGAATGGAAGGAAAATTGGTTGAAAGAAAGTGAGACTGAAGAAAAATGAATTGGAAGAAAAGTGAAGTGAGATGGGGAAATGAGAGAAAGATGAAGAAGAGAGGAAGGTGGAGAGAAGGAATAGGAGACATCGGTTGCTTGGTTGTTTGTGCGAAAAGCAGCAGTTCGGACGGGGATTTTGATGAGCAAGATCACTATATAATATTTCCCGTGTGGGAAAAGGAGGATCTTTGTCTCGACTGCGACTGTATATATGAAGGACCAGCAAGTGGCATCAGTTAGAAAGTCAATGTTCGGATTAGCAGAATGAGACTCATCTATCTCTCCTAGGCCTTGGGCATGGTGGGCAAATCAATTGCTCTACCGTGCTTCTGCTTACAACCCATTAGTCGGTCTTGGTATGGAGCTGTCATTCTTTGCACCGAATTTATGCGTGCTGAAGAAAAGTACGTGTCAAGTGTACTGGGTACTGCGCAACGGGTGTTGTTGGCTCCGGGTTCGATTTCTCGCAGGGCTGTGTGAGGGGGAATTGTGAAGCGTGATAGATGAGGCACGGAATGTAATAGACCGGCTCCTCGTGCTCAATATCTGTGAGCTGAGGATCCCTTAACTGGTTTAGATACCACAGCGTACTTAGGCGGCCAGTACCAGCAGCACAGGCTCCTAATATCTTGCCTATTATGAAAGGTACAATGAAAGGAAGGGAACCCCCGGTATTTCATCTGTGGTGGCCACGATTATATTTCCAAACAACAATTTGTGAGGTTCAGTGAAGAAAATAAATACCTTCTGCGGAAGTGGTATCAATGTGCGACGTTGTTCTGACATGAAGCTGCCTCGCTGCGGTCGACTCTGTGATGGTGGAGCTTGGCTGCTAAGAAGGAAGACCCTGAACTGGCAAAATTTTGCTTCGTTCTCTGCTCACAGTTCTCAGATAGCTTCGCCGATTATCATTTCGTGGATACCCTTCCTGGATGGGCGAAGCATCGGCGGCTGGGTATGTGATGACGGCGCCGGAGAAAAGACTCGCAATACCTCAAATGAGCGATTCTGCCCCCGACAAAGTGATGAGTTGAGGGAAATCAAAGAGCAAAATCTGGGTCCTCAAACATACAGGTAACAAGGCCTTCCTGGTCGGAGCAACATCGCGCCTTGTGTTTGCCCGGCCTCAGGCCAGTGATGCCTAAGGCACTAAGGAATCAACTGGCCTGATTTGTCTTGAAACCCCATGCAACTTTCGAGTTCACTGCTGTAATTCCAACATTCGTCGGCGGGACTTGGAAAAAAAGAAACCCCTCCCTTTTACCCTAGTTATGAGCTCCCAAGGAGCACAAGACTTGGGGGTCGGGAACCCTAGTGCAAAAGTTGACCCCGCTGTCGCTGCTAGTGAGTATCCACGATCCTTTCTATGACCAGTGTGACAAGCGCCCTGATGATGACGACCGTGCCAGAACTTCCGCATGGTGCCAAAGTCGTGTCGACTGAGCATTATGGCTTCAGCTTCCGGGCCACAACTGGGCGCATTGATGTTGAGTTGATGGACGGGTCTGCTCGGAGTTTCTTTATGAAAGTTGTGATAGAGGAGAGAGGTAGAGCGATGGTTCAAGGCGAGTTCGAGTCTATGACCGCAATTTATAATCTCATCCCTGATTCGGTTCCGAAGCCAATCGGCTGGGGTACATATGAGACAACACCCGACATGCACTTTTTCCTATGTGAATTCAAGGATATTGATCAAGAGTTGCCGGACGTGCACAAGTTCACTGAATGCCTTGCAACCCTACACAAGAAAAGCAGATCACCGACTGGGAAGTTTGGATTCCACGTCACTACCTATAGCGGCAACCTGTCGCAGCACACTGAGTGGTCGGACAGCTGGGAGACCTTCTTTGCCAAAGGATTGCGACATGCACTCACACATGAAATTTTAGCCAAGGGTCCCAGCGAAGAAATCGACATTTTGAGTCCTATCATATTTGACAAGGTAATCCCACGTTTGCTGCGACCCCTGGAGAGCGAAGGTCGATCTGTCAAGCCATGTCTCATGCATGGTGATTTATGGTATGGAAATACCGGGAAGAATGCCACCACAGAAAGTCCCATTGTTTTTGACGCCTGCTCTTTCTACGCTCACAATGAATGTATGTTGTATATTTTGATTTAAAGAACATGTTTACTAACCTTGGACTAAACCTGATAGATGAACTTGGACAATGGGCACCGGTTTGCAACCGGTTTGGTTTCAAGTATGTTCAAGGGTATCATTCACACTTCCCCATATCATCTCCAGTTGAGGACTATCAAGGTCGCATCGATCTCTATAAACTGTGCGTATATACCACGATGTCCTGTGTCCGATAACTCAACTCGATATGTAGGCGATTTAACACACATGTCTCGGCCCTCTTCCCCCAAGATCGAAATCTTCGAGAACAGTACGCAGCAACCCATAATTTGCTGGGAATTGAACGATCAGACCAGCTCACATTACTCATAGAATGCTTCAGGATATGAGAGACTTGATCGCTAGATATGGCGAAATATCCAAATGACCTCTAATCAGTTGCCTGGGCAACTTCTCTCACTATATTTCTGTTATTTCGAAATTGATTCTCTCGCCCGCCGTGTCAGCGAACACAATCTTCTTTGTAGCTGTGTACCTGGAACATGGATTTGCGCAATTGTTACTATTTTTAGCGATCGACGCCTCGGCACATGTGTTGTGCAGCACAACAACCGTGTTTACGTCATTCTCATATGCAAGTGAGACTTGATTCTTATTGTAGGTAAAATTTCGCGTAGCCATGTATGTACACAAAAAGTAGGTATTTAGTAGTTGATCAACTCATGGCACACTGATAGGCTTGTATCAAAGTAAATGCCAACAAATCACCCAAATAAATATGCATAGTGGGTAATGATCTGCAGTGTCTCAGAGATATCTCGAGTCATCGCAAGTGGAGGCCCTACGTAGCCCCCCTCGACTCCAGAGGTCGGGCCCCCGGCCAATCGCCCTGCTTATCTAACGCGTGGCCTGCTTCCAAGGCGAATTTTGTTGAAGGGTGATGACCCTTTTTCTTTTTTATCACTTCTCGTTGTGCATTACATTGAATGTGTCTTTACTTTCATATTTGACGTTCTTCACTCGCTTAACCCTGCGTGATTGTTGTGATTGTTGTTTTGTCCTTGC
Organism: Penicillium sp. E22; assembly: GCA_035048945.1. Classification (NCBI taxonomy): domain Eukaryota; kingdom Fungi; phylum Ascomycota; class Eurotiomycetes; order Eurotiales; family Aspergillaceae; genus Penicillium; species Penicillium sp. E22. The sequence continues at coordinate 25,973 of JASJUN010000061.1, forward strand.
TTGGCGCACACGTTATATCCGCCCTTGAAGATGCACGACGATTATTATGCTCAAGATGACCCTGGTCGCTTTCAATCGAGTCATGTGTTACAAAATAAGACACCGGCGGGCAGTGTACACCCGCCTGATGACGGAGAGTGGAGCGGAGATGCCACAGATCAATACTCCAGATGGGACCCGCGCGGATGGTCCTTGAAGAAGAAGATTTTCCTAGCCGCTTGCATTATTGTGGTAATTGTGGCCGTTGTCGTTGGTGCCGTTCTAGGAGTGCGAGCCAATCGGTACCCCGATTACTCGAAACTGAACTACAGCTTGAAAGATAACTTCTCGGGGCCATCCTTTTTCGACAACTTCGAATATTTTACTGATGCCGATCCAACTCATGGATTTGTCCAGTGCGACTCCTACGTTTCAAACTTTAAGCCAAAAAAACCAAACTAACGTGTAATCCAGGTACATCGACCGAGCTGCATCCACATGGCTTAATTTAACATCCGCGACGGAGACCTCCGCGGTGCTCAAGGTTGACACGACATACAGTGGATCGGAGGCTGCTAATGGGCGCAAATCTGTGCGAGTCACTTCCAACAATACATATGCCGATGGACTTTTCATTTTCGACGTTATTCACACCCCGTACGGGTGTGGTACGTGGCCGGCTCTGTGGCTCACGGACAACGGCAACTGGCCTGAGAACGGAGAAATTGATGTCGTGGAAGCAGCCAACGCTGGAACCTTTGGGTCTCAATCCACGCTTCACACAGCGAAAGGCTGCTCCATGGGCGTTAAACGGAAACAAAGTGGCACTGTGGACAACAAGGACTGTTACTACGAGGCGAATGACTACGCGGGCTGTGGTGTGAAAGGTACTGAGAGTTCTTATGGTCCCGAGTTTAATAGCAAAGGTGGCGGTGTAAGTGATGGTGTTCCCAACTGTTTCCCCATCGAAATCAATTCGCTAATACCCACCCCGTTCAGGTTTACGCGATGGAACTCCGTGACGCCGGTATTCGTGTGTGGCAATGGGTCCGCTCCAATATTCCCTCCGATATCACCTCGGGAAGTCCCGACCCGTCCACCTGGGGCAAAGCATTCGCAGACTTCCCCAGCACGGATTGCGACATGGGTTCTCATTTCAAGAACCAGACTATCATCATCAATATCTCGTTGTGTGGTGACTGGGCGGGTGCGAGCAAGTACTACACGAAACAAAGTAGCTGTCCTGGCAACTGCACCGAATTCGTCCGGGACAATGCGACTAGTTTCGACACTGCATACTGGGAGTTCGGCGGCTTTAAGGTCTATCAGGCCTCGTGATTTGTTGAATTGTCAAGTACAATTCTCTTAATGTGTTCCTGAATTGATGCATGGGGTTTGATCATTGCCGAGGCGTTTGGTTCGTGGGTTTTATTTAAAAATGGCGGAGTTTTCAAGGCAGACTGCAATCATGGAATTTACATGTCGATATATAACTAGATGATGAACAGAAACTCATAATTCGGGCATCAACCCTAAAGATCAGGCATGCGAAGCTTGGCCGCTATACACCGTCGTAGACACCGGTGATATAAGTTTTTTAATATAATCGTAAGCCAAATGAGCAACTACCGCGTTCCAGTTAGCTACTAGAGTATCCGTGAACAAATTATCTGGCACGTATAATGGTAAACACTTAGCGGGTGGGTTGTGGCATTACAAGTGTGGTCGCCGTCTATAACGGGGGAAGTCAACGCGAGAATGTTTATAACGCACTGACGATGAAGATTGTCATCCTCGTCGTGGATTCCATGTTAGCAGACATCGTGGAAAGTTTATGATCTAATGGAGTTAGGTAGACTTTACAATTCTTTGCTTCAGTTCCAGTTTTGGTTTACTAGCTAATCTCCCCTTTTTTATTTAGGTTACTTTACTTTCTGTAGGTATTCATTGCGCAATATCATTCATCGAACAGCAGAACTATGATGTTGGTTCTAGACTGCGACATCGCCCGTCCATGGGCACCTAGGAGGTGCCTCAGGCCCGTCCACGGTGGGCCTGAGGCGTTTCGACTCTTTGCCTAACTACCTATACTTATATAACTAAAGTCGTACTAAGATATACTTCTAAATCTTTCATGTCGGGATCAACCCATTCTCACGTGATACTAAACTGTAAGAACTTCACCAGATTATAAAGTAGACTTTGAGAAAAGGTATGTTGGTCACACCAATAGTCAAGTGCAAGTTGGGTTCGACGACTCTTCGAGCGAGTGATAATATAATAAAAATTATCCCGGACCTCTGTTATCCCTTATGCTCTGTGTCCTGAAAGCCCTACTCAAGCTGTACCACTCGGGCTCCTAAGATCCCTGTAAAAGCGACACTTTGGAAACTGCTTCTTTTTACTGATTTTACTCTTCGTTCATGTCCACAGGTTACTACCGTTGCTCATGATTCTTCGCAGAATTCGAAGCAACCGAGGCACGAGCTGTCTCACTTCCCCCACCCCGACATGGCCATCCCCTTGCGTATTCGCCGGATCCCGCATAATACTCATATCCTCCTCGATATCATATAGCATCTCCCCCAACCGCATGGTGGCATGACACAAAACCTCCAACATGATATGTAAAGGATATAGACAAAATGTGACGGTCATCGAACGCATTTTCTGCTTATACTGATCACTTCAAACTAAGAGAGAGGCACAGGATATTATGGTCAAATAGGCTTTCAAAACTTTACGTTTGTCGTTGAATCGAACTAGCTAACAAAAAGATCCAACTCTCGCAACAAACAGGCCATTTCAAGACTTATTCATATTGGACACCATCTTGTCACATAACGCATGAAGTGAATTAGCGTTGGCAATCTCCAGTGTTGTCAGTTCAACCTGTAGCTCCAATCGCGCCCAATTGCGGAATTCAACTGCAGCCAAAGAGTCCATCCCATAACTGCTCAGCGGCTTGCCAGGCTCCATAGGTGCACTAAGTCGCAGTGTGACCATGAATTGTTTATTGACGGCCTCAATGGTGGCCCCCATAAGAGCCGCCTGTGGAGCGCCATTCTTGAGCAGCAAAAGGAGCGCCTGCAGCTCTTTGGTCTCGTCAGCTGCAGCAGAGCCTCCAGAACCACTAGTCTGGTCTCTGAAACAGAGACCTGCAAATCGTGCATCAGCTAGGAGGCGCGAGTTTTCCTCCTGGGGGACGGCAATGCTGGTGATCAATTGACCATTACTGTGTGCATTCAAAGGCGCAATGTCTTGCAGAAGAGCCACGCGAAGAATTTTGTTGAAAAGAGACTCATTGATGGGCGTCCAGGCTGCGGTGTCGAGGGCCACCAGTAGATCTTTGTGCTCTGACATGTATCCGATGTCGTCAATGGCGCCCAGGTCAACAGAGCAAGCTTTCAGACCCTGCTTGCGGCGGTACCGGGCGAAGTTGTCCAGGAACACATTGGCAGCGGCATAGTTGGCCTGTCCCTTCTGACCAACAACACCTGAAATACTGGAAAGCATGGTGAAGAAGTTAATCGTGGATCCTGTCTCAATAGAAACATCGTGTAGATTCCATGAACCTTGCAACTTGGCCTCAATTGCTTGGTAATACTCGCTGATGGTCATCGAGGTGAAGACACGGTCCTTTTATATTGATTAGTTTGACAAAAGCGCAGGAATTAGAGTGGTAGGGGGGTTTTACCCTTAAAACCATGGCTCCTTGGATGATTCCTCCGATAGGAAGGGGCGCCTCCTTAAAGCATCGTGTCACATCGGCCTTCTTCGCCACATCGCCGGTAACGAGAGTGAAAGAACACCCAATAGCCTTGAGATTTTTCAACACCGCCTGGGACCTTTCGTCATCGCATCCACTGCGAGAAAGAATAACCAAGTGTTTCGCACCATGTCGGGCTAGCTGTGTGGCTATGGTGCCGCATAGGCCCTTAAGACCACCAACAATCAAGTACGACACATCTTCTTGAAGGACCAATAACTTTTGCGCAGGACGGGCCTAGTGTGGAGGTTAGTACTAAGCCCGGAGAGGGTTCATGAAGAGCCATACCGCAACCTGAACATCTGTGTTCGGTCCATCAGAAATGACAATCTTTCCGATATGTTTGCCCCCACGCATATATCTGAATGCGGAAGGAATATCTGCAAATGAGAATGTTGTGATAGGACCAATGGGTGTAAGCTGCCGCTTTTTGATGAGGTCCATGGTCTGGTCGAGGAGTCTATATAAACAAAATTAGCAAACCACGACTGAACTAATGTCTTCCGACCTGAGATTTGTCAAGCTCACCTCGCAATAAGGGTATCAGAAACATGAGCGTGGGACATATCAAAGCAGCGGTAAGATGCGTTGCGACCAAAAGGTTCCATAGATAGGTAGTTTCTGTCCAGCATGTCCTTTTTACCGAGTTCGACCATAGTACCCCCGGCGGCAATGCACCGCCACGATTCCTCCATTAGCTCACCCGTCAAGGAGTTGAGAATTACATCAACACCCGCACCATGCGTAGCATGCATCAACTCACTGGCAAAGTCAGTAGAGCGCGAACTGAAGATTCGGTCCTCTGGGATCCCATATCGGTCCACTAGAAACTTTCTCTTCTCGTCATTTCCAACAGTGGCATAAACCTCTGCACCAATATTGTGGCAAATTTGAATTGAAGCTTGGCCCAGACCCCCTGTGGCGGAATGGATCAAGACTCGCTAGATTCAGTCAGACAATGGTTCATGTATAACCCCGGAGAATCAAGCTTACATGGCCTTTTCGGGTATTGGCGAGATCCTTGATACTGTACATCGCGGTGAGGTAGACGCTCGCCAGGGTAGAAGCCTCCTATAGGCAACATTAGAACCGCGTTTCGGCAGTAGATAAGATGTATACTTACCTCGTATGACATCCAGTCTGGAATATGGTACGTTCTCTCGACCGTTGCTATGACGCGATTGGCAAAGGCACCCTTTTTGAAGACCAACACACGTTCTCCGGGCTTGAATTTGGTGACTGATGGATGGACTCGTCGGATGAGGCCGGCGCCTTCTAGGCCGAGTAGATGTTCGTTCTCAGGTACGATCCCCATGGTGATAGCCACATCCTGATATGAAATGGTTAGTTGGCACGACATGGATATTATAAAAGGCTTCGCTCACTTTGAAGTTCAATCCCGCTGCGAACAACTCCACCTCAACCAAGTTTTCCCCAAGAGGAAGCTCTGTCGGGGCCACCTCATTGTACTGAATGGTATCAATTGTGCCCACTCGCTCGCACTGAAGCCTGATCGTTGTCTCTGCAGAATGAAGGGACTGGAGTACGGGGGGTCGCCCATCAACAACTTCTGCCTCGGCTTTGTTTATGACATTGTCTGGCAGGATTCGAGGGACATGAAGATAACCGCCCCTCTCGACGTATTCACTTTCAATGTGATCTTTTGTTCGGGGACTTTGAATCCTTTTGAGGACAGTAACAAGAGCATTGAATGTCGCTGTATTGGAGACACCTTCCACGTCGAGCGTGGTAAGGTTGACAGATGGATCCTCAGCTCGCACAGTTCTTCCCAACCCATGAATCATGGCCTTGCTGGGATTAGTAACCTCCATCTGAGACCCTTCAGTTACCCACAAAAGCTTCATTCCAGAGCTAATAATTGCCTTAAGGGCTTCCCAGTTGGGTTCAGTGATTGTTGGCAGAATGGAATCACCAAACTCCACCACGATGCCGATCGACTCCGGATCGATATCGTCAAAAGGTGCTTCATGCTGGCTAACGTTCCATCCAGCAGCGACAAGGCTTGCTTGAAGCTTCAAACTCGCGATAACTGGCTTGGAAAATTGGAGCAGGCTAACAGACCCCGAAACTGGCTTGCGAATGGCTTCTGCCCGACCCAGAACGATTGATCCGATGTTGCCATCAATAGAAGGATAAAACCTCGCACCAAGACACGTGAGATCTTTTCGATCCATCAATGAATGTCGTTGGGTGCGGGGCCTTTCAGTTGAATCAAGGATCTCAAATCCGTCGGAGTTGCTATCACTGGTTCCGCCGTTCCCATGGGGAATGTCATTGCCATTGGTATCTACAGACGTGGCCGTTTGCCCCTTTCTGGTCGTAGTGTGTTCATCTATTGTCATGATTAATTTGAAAAGTCTGGTCCAAGCCCGGAGGTCAAAGGCCTTACCATTCCCGTCGTAATCCACAACCAACAAGTGCCCGCCATCTGCAAGAAGCTTGCGGGTGTTGTCGATAATTTGCCTGTAGTGCTCGTCGGTTCCACTCTAAATACACAAACGTATCAATTTATGTTCAGGTTTGTAACCAAGGGAATCCATGGCGGTGTGACCTACCACCTTGAGGACGACGAGGTCAAACGTGGTCTGTCCGTTGGGGATATATCCCTCGCTAGCAATATCCGTGAGAACAAAATGTGCATTTTCGTGAGAAGAATATGTCTCTTGGGCGTCCAAAAGTGCTCCTGGATCTGCAAACATGACCTGAATGTTCCGAGCGGATCGACGAGAAGAATTGTCTGAGAGACTTCCATCCAGCCAGATGCTAGTTGGATCGTTGGTCCTGACATTTATTTCTGCAACGCTCAGATGCGGCTTTTTGTGAGAAGCCATATCCAAGATATGATGAACATCAGTGAGAGATTCATCGCCATTGTCAATTCCTAAGAGCGTTGATATATCTGTGAAGTCAGAGAGCGAGGTGATATCCCGGTTCCATACCACCTGGCTGTAAGCATGTCTTGAGTAAATCTCCTCACGAACATCCAACTTGTGATAGCGGAGTCCTGAGACCTGGAAAAGAAGTTGTCCAGTTTCTTTAGCATAGACCGACGAATTCGACAAGTAGCTTTTGGTCTCATCGGGGCGACCTAGACCCACGTACGCCGAGCTTGAGACTGCTATGCCGGTCTTGGAGATTTCAGGCCGTTGGTTGACAATGATATCGTCAATAATGGCCGGGATCAAAACAGCATTGACATCGCTGCGGTTACCATTCCACAAGGAGGGTGCACATGTCTGGAAACAGCCATCAATGCAGGCTGGATGCAGAGCAAAGGCTGACGGAAGGCTGCTAGTATCGGGCTCTTCCAGGGAAACAACGGACCGACTATTTCGCTCGCCTGAGGTGCATTCAACCTGAAGCTGTTTCTGGAATGCAGGACCGAAATTATATCCAATGTCGTTCATGGCCTTGTACCATAACCGTCCATCCGCTGGATATTCCAGATTCCGAATATCATGAGCCGAAGCAACTTGAGGATTGTTAGCTATTATTCTGCGTAGTTGGAGATGGCGCACTAATCGTACCACGCTCAACTTGGTTGGTAACCTGGATCAGACCAGCGCTATTCTCGCGCCATACGCCCTCCACCAGGGAAGAAACCTTGTAATCATGCCAGGCCGTGCCGCTTCCAGATCTTGGGGTAAGGGTAAGCATGACTTTGCACGGCTTACGTTCTTCCAACACGAGAGCCCTATTGAATGTCAAGTTCCGGAGTCGATAACTTGGTACTTTGGGACCAGGCTTTCCATCCAAAATATTCAATGCCTCTGTCTTCTGGCGAATAGCCTCTATAGCCATTGAAACAAACCCAGCGGCAGGGAAGACAATGTCAGGCCCCATCTGTAATTCATAAATATTAGCCTATGGCTCCCAGTCCTGTAATAATAGCGCTACTTACTCTGTGGTCCCGAAGCCACGGCAGGTTTTCTACTTCCAAAGTCTTCTTGAATGCAGGCTCATTCCAGGATGAACCCAGGATCTTGCTACCAAGGAGCACATGGTGTGGAAACAAGCGGTAGCGCCAATCCTTGCTGGCTTCATTCTCATACCAGTACTTGGTTGAGTAATTCCAGGCGTAATTGGGCAGATCAACAATCACAGCTGGGGCAACTTCACCTTCGCCACCTAGCTGATTGACGTTTGAGAGATTGACGGTACCTCCGGCTATGAATAGTTTTCCTGCAACATCGAATGTAGCTTTTATTGCATCGCGTCCCCGAGAAAGGGCAGCGGTATATTGGACGCTTGCAGCTTCGTTCGGGAGGGCCTTGATAATTTGGGATATTGGGCCAGCCAAGGCTCCAGACGGCCCTATCTCAATCAGAAAATCGGGACTCGAGTCGACAGAGAGCATTTCTTGGACGGCTCGATCGAAGCAAACTGGCGAGGTCATATTTGCCTTCCAATAGTCCACGAATACAGGCCCCTCAAGGAGACCTCCAGTGACAGATGAGAACATGCGAATTCCCTTGTTCCCAGGAGATTGGGCTTCAACCTGGGCCGATAGCAAGGTATCATAGTCATCGCCGATATCTTTCATATACTTGGAGTGGTATGCGAGATTAACTTGGAGCAGGCGTGCAAACTTGTTGTCTCTGACAAGGTTCAGTCGGAGCAGTTCCAACGCTGGAATGGTCCCCGAAATGGTGATACTCTGCGGACTATTGAAGCATGCAATCGAGACAGCATCTTTAATATCACTAGTGTAGTTTGAGAACTCAGCAGCCGAGATACCGGCAGCGAGCATTCCAAGATCCTGCTTTGGTGCTCTCGTCGCTGCATAGCCACGATAGAAAGCAGCAATGATAGCAGTTTCCTTAGAAATAAGTCCTGCGACACAAGCTGCAGCAATCTCGCCAGAAGAGTGGCCGACAACGCTTTGGGGACATACACCCCAGTTTTGGAGAATCTCAACTATGACAAGCTGCAGTGCGGTCACCAGTGGCTGCGAGAACTCGGGTTGTCTCAGGGTCTCAGCGCTCCGAGGTTGGATAAGCTCATCTATCGCACATTAGATTCAACCGAAAAAGAAAAAACCGGGCGACTGGGTGCGGGGGGAGATCCGCGAAGAAAGGGATAAGCGAGACCACCCACCTAACAAACTCCAGGCTGGGGGATCTGGAAGACGTTGGAGAACCAAGTCGAGTTGGCGCAGCAAGAGCCGTGCAGACGGGAAGGTTTCAACCAGATCTTTGCCCATTTGGGGCCATTGAGCACCTTGGCCGGTGAAAATAAAACCAATTCTTGGAGGCTCCGCAGTTTTCTTTCCATGAACAAACGCGGCTTCATCGAGATTCGTCGACTGAGTGACAATGTAACCCCGGTGATACAACTTTGATCGGCAATCCGATAAGGTGTGTGCCAAACTAGACATCTCAACCTTAACATTGAGATCCATGAGATGTGTTCGAAGTCTATCAAAGTAAGACATGAGAGATTGGTCGTCGTTTGCAGAGAGCGGAATGAGGAAGGGCCTTGTCGCCCGTGTATTGTCATCCTCATCAAACATATTATCTGCCTTCGTTTGATAAGACGAGACATGCTTGATGTTTGTGAATGAGCCTGTCTCTTCCACAACGACGTGGGCATTTGAGCCTCCATACCCAAAAGAGTTCACACTGGCCCGACGGAAAGGCATATCGGGCCACTCACGAGCAATACGTGATGCTTGGACATTAAGTCCTATAAAATCGACTGTTCATAAAGTTAGTTGTGCTAACTCCAAAGGGTAGCAGTAAAAGAGGGACCAAAACAGAAAACAGATGAATGACATAGATATAAGATGAAACTTACTCTTCGGGTTTGGATTAATGAAAGTCGGATTGCCAGGAATCATAGCATTCTCAATAGCGAGTACCGCTTTAATCAGGCCAGAAATACCCGCTGCGGGTTCGGAATGGCCGATATTGCTCTTGATTGACCCAATATACAAGGGCCTCGCGCTGTCGCGCCCAGGAGTAAACACAGATGAGACACCACTGACCTCTGTCGGGTCGCCCGCCTAATCATCAACGTTAGTAAACAGGTCCCAAGTACAAGGCATGGCGTGGGGGAATTCACCTGTGTCCCAGTTCCATGACACTCTATGTAAGAAGTGTGGTGGAAGTTAGACAGTCCGGCATTGGCATAGGCGGCTCGAATGGCCATTGACTGCGCCTCGGCACTCGGGCTCGCAATCCCCGCGGTATGGCCATCGCTATTAGTGGCACTGCCTCGGATGACAGCCCGGATGGGATTACCATCGCGAATAGCATCGGAAAGGCGCTTCAACATCACAGCATTCACACCCTCAGCCTTGATATAGCCGTCTGCCTTCTCATCAAACGTGTGACATTTACCTGAGAGCGAGGACGCTCCTTTCATTGCACCGCCTGTATTCACATGTTAGCTGGGAGCTATGGTATTTGCTGTTTTGCGCACTTACTATCCATGTTGTGCTCGGGACTTGGTTCCAATGTCAGTCTATATGTTTAATGCATCGTGAATGTGTATCTCTCACCTCAGGTACATATTGGCCCCCGCCACAATCGCCCCGTCAATCTCACCAGTTGTTAGATAACGACACGCAAGGTCCACAGACACCAAGCTGCCCGAGCAGGCTGTGTCCACAGTCATACTTTGTTATGTTAGAATATTTCGATATCCCGGCCTCTGTCTCAACGTACCTGGGACCCTTGATGTTAAGAAAATGACTAATACGGTTGCTGAGAATTGCCCGTCCAACACCAACGGTAACGGTGGGAGCACGATCTTCTGGGTCACGAGATTGCATGTGCTCATAGTCTAGATGAGATATTAGGAACGGAAAATTGGGGTTTTAACGGATCCCACTTGCCCACAGAATACGAGCCGACAAAGCATCCGACAGGGGCTCCATCCAAAGACTCCAGAGGCAACCCCGAGTTCTCGAGACATTCGTACACAACCTCCAGTAACTGCCTCTGCTGAGGGTCCATGGCAGTTGCATCCACATGCGATATACCGAAAAATGAAGCATCAAATTCCTGTGGATCGATGTTCTCAAGGAACATGCCTCCTGGTGATCGCATGGTCTTTGGCATTTTAGAGCCATCGTGGTGTCCCGCTATGTTGAATCGTGATTCAGGAGGTGTGTTCTTCGCGACACCACCCTTCATTAAGAAATTCCATAACGCCTTTGGGGTGTTGCTTTCACCAGGAAGACGGCAAGCCATGCCCACAATTGCAACTGGCTCCTGCAGATATGCTTTTCTTGCATTGTATGGGGGAGCCAATGGCTCATCGTGGCCCACAGTCTTGTAAGGAACTTCCCTGTTGGGGTTGTTGATTGTCATAATTGGAAATAATAAATTGTAAACCCAAATGATTTTGTTTTGTGAACAGACTTAAACTGGATATCCCACTATCCTAGTTATATATCTACGACGTAGTATATTCTCGCAATCTCACGGCCTGCCTTTTTTGTCCTCCAAAAGAGCGAGAAAAAAAGTGCCGATATGGAAGAGATACCATAGTTTGGCAAGCCATCAGAAAGTAGCCGCTCCGTGTCTTTTCGAACAAGTGATTTAGTGAACGGCAGATGGTGACCTTGTCAGCATTTAGTATCTCGGGTCCGGTAGCTTTTAAGGACCTTCGATTGGGCGTAGTCACAGATTAGACAGCAAGTAGTTGCCGGCTTCGAACTGTTTTCTCCTACGATTTATATTGAGCTACTGGCAGAGGTCAAACTCGAAGGGGACGTATGTGCGAGTTCCAATGAGCCTCGCATGTGTAGGAAATGCACGCAAGATGCATTTCATCCTTGACCCGGTTAGACCCGCATAAGATAACCAATCCATGGATATAGTACTGGATAATAAAAAGTCCACGGCTAATAGCGTGAACTGTATCAGGAACGAAACCTTATCCTGCGCCTCTCGGGTCTTTTGCGTTATCCGGGCCTATGCAAAGTAACACGGTAGAGGTTTAGAACTCGAGAAAATATTGCTTTATGTCCCATTTGATTAGGTACATGAAGGTCCTAGGACCTTGTGGAACTAGCTGGGTTGTCCGCAGGTGGTATCGGCAGCCGACAGTTCGGCGACAATGTAGAAGTCAAGGCGACTCTAAACCCTTATATTGAGAGACATCCACATAGCAGAGCAGAGCATAACAGAGCCAGTCCGCCATTCTGAGAGAGCTTTGTACACGAAAAGATATAAAAATGGCGCCAATTGTGGAAGATGTCAGCTTCAAAACCCTCGATGGGCTCACACTGGTCGGTAGGCTCTATCCTGCCGACAAGCGTGGCCCCGGAATAATAATGACACCTGGAGTACGTTCGATAGTATTTCCACTTTGCTGTATATTCTAACCCTGCATCCTCAGTTTAATTGCGTGAAGGAGATGTTCGTGCCTGAGGTTGCCGAGCGATTTCAAGCAGAAGGTATCACGACCCTCATCTACGATCCGCGCACACTGGGCGAGAGTGAGGGCGAGCCTCGAAACAACGTCGATCCCATGATGCAGGTGTCAGATTACTCGGATGCAATGACCTTTATGCGGAGCGTTTCTATCGTGGACCCAGAAAGTATCGCTTTCTGGGGACAGTCATTCGCCGGAACGATTGCACTTTGCGCTGCAGCGCTCGACAAACGAGCTAAACTCTGCATCTCAATTTGCCCTCTACTCAATTTCGAATTAACACCGGAAAAGTTCCCCCGCGTGCTGGCGAAGAGTATGCGGGACCGAGAGTCCCAAATTTCCGGCAATGCTGCTATGTATCTACCTGTCCTCACGGAGAAAGGGGAGAACCCAGCAGGAATGGGTATTGGTGCCGACAAAGAGGAATTCGATTACATGGTTAATGCAAAGTCGCGGGGGGCTCCTAACCACGAAAATCATACCACATTGCAAACATATTACAAGATCGTTATGTGGCAGCCGCATGGCATCATGAAATATATGGATCCAACCCCTGTGTTGATGGTGGTGCCGGAGCTGGATATGATCTCACCACCGGAAGAGCAGTTCGCTTTGTTTGATACTTTCCCTGAACCGAAAAAGGTGCATATTGCGCCTGGAAAGGGTCATTTGGACGTCTTGAGTGGAGAGGACTTTCCGGCACTTTCAGCAATGCAGGCGGGCTTTCTACGGGAGCAGATGGCGCTTTTGAAGACTTGAGATCGAATCCATATTTCATCGCACGTTCATTCTTCACACAGGGTTCGATCGACACCCCACAATCCCCCGGACTCGAGGCTTGGCCAATCTGGAGATCATCCTTGTTCTGGAACTAGCAAGTGATATCAAAGAATCTGTGAATGAAATGGCTCTATATAATTATTAAACATGGTGTAAACTATAAATACAAATGCACACAACAACCCAATATATCCAGTCCCCACAGCACATTATTTCTCCGCCCATGGCCTGCTTCCAAGAGCTGGAAGTCTTATTCCAATATTGTTCTGGATAAAGTCTCATATGGCCCATATGGGACGAGCCCTCAAACATATCAAGATCAACCGAGTAGCCCAAATTCTTAGTATACGCGACACTCTCCTCCAAATCCTTATAACCAATAATCTCATCTTCCTTAGAGTACAGGTAAACTCTGCTAGAATCAGTCGCAATATAGGACTTATCATTTATGATCCGGTCCGCCTAAACACCCGAAGATACGGAGCCGCTTAGGACTTACCACAGGTAAACCGCCTAGAGGAAAGCATACCACAGACTATAAGTGATAACGAAGGGCTAAGGGAAGAACTTCCAATTTAGTCTAAAACATATAGATCCTTATAGAAATATCTTATTAGAATGGACTTATGAAGTATCAAAACTATAACTAGGTAAGAGCAGTCAGTCCTCACCGTACCTAATCTCTTTTATTTTACAATCTATATCTCAGATCTACAACATTGTATGCATAACTCTTGTCTCCACAAGCCGAAGTGTATAAATCTCCCGAAACCCGAAACTCAAAAGCTTAGAGACTCCACTACCAAAATTTAGACCAAGGCCCAGTTCAAACCAACTAGGCCATAGGAATAAAGTTGCCCTCGTTATCCTTTCCACCTTGCTCACCAGGCCGCGGGACTTTGCCTCCCCGCTTCGGAATGAGGGCACACAAAAATGTCACGCCAAAGAGCGCAATTCCCATGGCCCAACTGCCGTGCAGACCATCAAGGTAGGAGCGTCGCGCACCAAGAAGCGCTGAGCCCGAGAAGACTTCTTCAAGCCCGCTTGAACCGGCAGCGATGACCTCATCAGGATTGATACCCTTCATATATTTGGGTATATTTTTCAGAAGTAGGTTGTTCATGATCGAATCCGTGGAGCCGACACCGTAAGCCGCCGAGATGAACTGGAAGACTATGAGCGGGTCAGTGGGTTGACAGTTGGTATCTTGAATACATTTGGACGTACATAGAACAGTCGCCATGGTAATGGCCTGGTCATCTGTTGAGCTCAATGCTCCTGCTACAACAACAGGGATCTGAACTGAGAGTCCGGTGCCTGTACCGTAAAGAATTTGATATCCGATAATAGGGCCCAGACCGGATGTCAGATCGAAGGTGTAGATCAAGCCCGCGCCGATAGTGGCTAGTATACTGCCGGCTAGCAAGAATGGCTGGTAGTATCCGACCTTAGTGACAATGGCAGATGATAAGAAAGTTGCGATGGCTTTCTGTCTATTAGTTCAAGTCCCACTGAATATAAATGCAAGGAGACCGGAACTGACATGTTGAGAGAATGGTTGGGATGTTTTTGATCCCACTGGTCATAGGAGAGTCTCCATTAATGGCCTGGAAATAGATTGGAAGATTATAGATCAACGAGAAGTTGGCGGCATTGAGGCTGATTTTGTCAGATGTTGTTCTCGAGGCTTGATCGTGACGCAAAAGAGAGCAAAACTCACAAAAAGATAAAGGCACAGCAGGCGCCGATATTCCTATTCGCCAATAGTCGCGGAACCATCAGCGCACGGTCTTGCTGCCACCACTCGATACCGAGGAAAGCACCGGTCAGGACAACCCATAAAACAAGACAAGCGATGACGGAGCCGTCGCTCCACGGTTTTGTGACTCCTCCCCACTGTAGGGCCAGGAAAAAGCAGATCAAACCTGCGAGCAAGACTACCAGACCGATGAAGTCGAACTGTTGCAGTTTCTCCTTCAGTGGCCTTCCCATTCCGGATTTGGCCTGGTCAGGGGTGCGGAAGAAGAAAAGCAAGACCCCGGCAGCCACGCCACCGATGGGAAGGTTAATGTAGAAGCACCAACGCCATGTGACATGCTGCGAAAAGGCGCCTCCCAGCAGAGGTCCTGCAATACTCGCTACACTGAATGTAGACCCCAGCAAGCCAATGAGTATGGGGACTTTCTTTGGGGGCGCAATGAAAGCTGCAATGGTGTAGCACCCGCCAGTGAGACCGGCTCCCCCTATGCCCTGGATGGCCCGTCCGACAATCAACGCAATACTGTTTGGCGCCAAAGCGCAGACCAAACTTCCAATCTCGAATATGCCAATAGCCGCCAGAAAAGAGCCGCGCAGGGAGAAGCCCTTGTATACATGACCCCAGGCGGATTGGAAAGCGGCAAGTGTCAAAAAGAAGGAACTGCCGTACCATCCGATATCTTCCATGCTCTTGAACTGGGTCGTGATCTTCGGGATCGCAGTGGAGATAATACTCTTGACTTAGAGTTAGCAGGGTGTCTTGGAGATTGTTCATGATTCGGGTACTTGCCATATCAAGGGCGACCTGAAATCCCAAAGTTAGCTTGGTATTAGTATCCATAAGAGTATGCTATGGACTTACCAGGAACATGCTCAGCATCAATGCGATGACAATTATGACCAAAATTGGTCCCGATGGGTACTTAACCGGTGCCAGTTCATCTTGAGACTCAGAGGGCGTATCGGTTCTTTCCTCTTTGGTGTCTGTAACCAGGTTCGAGTTTGTCTCCGACATGGTTTTGAGTGAATGTAGCGATGCACAATCAATAGTAGCCGGGAGGATAGCAAAATATTGTTGAAATAGCAAGGAATCTCTGTTAAATACCCACTGAGCTTCAAGCTGTGAGAGAAAGAAAAGTACCCGATGGTTTACTATATAGGGGTCAGAAAAGTACCCGATTGGACCAATTCTGATTAGAAACCTAGCTAGGTCACCAGCTTTGGTACCATGACGAACCATGAAATATTGATAATGGGCCTGTTTTTTCTTTGTTTCAAGGTGAGATTTCCTCGGGGAGGCCATTATGCAGCAGTTAAACCTCAAGCATTGGTCATCAATCGCGGTGTTGATTGGTGTTTTGGCTACTCTGCTATATGACCGATACTGGTCCCCTATATCTCTATTTGAGCATAAATCAAACGTTTGTCGCTGTGTCCCTGGAGATGCTTGTTGGCCTAGTCCACAGCAATGGGCGGACTTCAACTCGACTATCAAAGGGCGACTCATCGCATCAACTCCCATCGGGGCACCATGTCACCAGCCTCAGTATAATTCGACAAAATGCGAGGAGATTCGAGGAGAGTGGGAATGGCCACGAATCCAGTTGAGTTCCCAGACCTTCCTGTGGACCAAATTGGGCTAAAGGATAGCAGCATCAACTCTCCAACTTCGGTTATGAGTGCTTTCTTTCAGAACGCCGGCAACAATCCCTGTGATCCTTTTGAAGAATCCGAAATTCAATGCCACGTGAATGAACACGTCCAGATGGCTGTCAATGTTAGTTCGGTGGATGAAGTACACGCCAGCCTTGACTTTGCCCGTGAGCACAATGTCCGAATCGTAATAAAAAATACAGGACATGAATACATGGGGAAATCAGCGCCGGCACGCGGGACATTGTCATTGTGGACTCACCATCTTTCTTCGTCTGAAGTGATCCCAAATTATCAAAGTCAAAACCACAACGGTAGTGCAATTCGCCTTGGTGCAGGTATTATGGGATCGGATGCGGTGAGGGTTGCTCATGAGAACGGGCTGCGCATCGTAGCAGGGTTCTGCCCGAGTGTTGGCATTGCTGGGGGTTACATCCAAGGCGGAGGACATGGTCCATTGAGTTCATCATATGGAATGGCGGCAGATCAGGCACTGGAATGGGAGGTTATGACAGCAGATGGGCGACACATAATCGCTTCGCCGACTGAACACACCGAGCTGTACTGGGCTCTTGGCGGGGGGGGTGGGGGTGTTTTTGCATTTGTCATATCTGTCATCGTCCGGGCATTTCCCGATGAGGTACCCGTGGGAGGCGCCAGTATGGTCATATCCCGACAAGATCAGGCCAATGATGATGCCTACTGGGCCTCCTTTGCAGCCTGGCAAGAAGAACTCCCAGCTCTCTTGGACTGCGGGGCCACAGCCGGTTACGCCATCTTAAAAGACGCTTTTTTTGTGCATCCTATCACAATAGAGGGAATTCAGACTGCTGCCGAGATGGAGACATTGCTGGCCCCACTGAAGTCACGGCTCGATGACATGCATATACGGTACACATTGCAGGTTAGCTCTGAGGCCAACTTCTACAACCATTACCGCAAATACCAAGGACCCTTGCCTTGGGGTGCATACCCGGTGGGTCAACTCTTCGGAGGACGGCTGATCCCGCGTGTGGAGCTTGAGGAGCGACCGCACTCTCTACTGGCTACCGTTCGACGAATCACCGAAGACACGCATGCATTTCTTGGGTTTGTCGCTCTCAACGTTAACCAAACTCAAAAAGGAATTACACCTGTGCAACCTGTAGCAAACAATGCCGTTCTTCCCGCGTGGCGTCATGCAGCTCTGACGGTCCTGGCACAATCGGCGTGGAACTATTCTGCCCCTCGCGCGGATGGGCTTTCACGTGCGGAGGAGATGACCCGGGTGGTTGGACCGGCGCTAAAGAGACACGCTGGGGTTGGGCCAGCAGTTGGGTCGTACATGAACGAAGCCGATTTCCAATTGGAGGACTGGCAAGTCGAGTTTTATGGGGCCCATTGGGATATTCTGAGTGGAGTGAAATATCGATGGGACCCCGAAGGATTGTTCTGGGCACCACTTGGCGTGGGCAGTGAAAAGTGGAGGTTGGAGAAGGGAGGCCGATTGTGTAAAGTCGTCGGTTAATTAAATGGATGAGTGTAACGACGCGATAATATATGTATGTAGCAGAAGAACGAATAAAAATGCAGAACGCTCATTTTCATACTCTGGGATGAAGTAGAGGAGGGTACTATTGATCTAAATCCTCCTAGAGCAACCGCGTGGCTGTCGATCCTTGTCGTTATCGGTGCCAAGTCAGAACTAACTAGTTACTATCTGCACTATGCAAGTAAGCCTGCATAGCATATGCTATCTTCCACATACATCAAAGCGTTTTCACCGTTGGGGGCCTGAAGATGACGAGTACGTATACAATCATGGATTGATTGTTTCGCCATACGACCCTATGCTATGGGGTTGTTAAAAGCAATACAAATTCTAGTGCGTACTGTCTTGTATCATCACTACCTACTAACTAGGTACCTTGTATGTATGTACATGTAGTATCATTACTATTATCTATCGGTCGAACAATCCTACCCCCGCGCTCCGTTGGGGCGGTTCATAATGCATACTCCGTCTTTAGCAACAGCTCGACAAATGAGTCTCCCGTGTGTGCGTCAGATTGCATTAGTGCATGTAACATCAATTCCTGTAACTTGCTAGCGCCTTAATATAACATACATATGTAACATTTGTACGGAGTGCGCTTGAAAACAAACTGATGCCACGTGACTTCTCTCATTTATCTATCAGTCTCTCCTAGATAGTTCCTTTCTCTCCTCACGCACTACAGAGACTCTTTCAGGCCTTTGCTTCTACGGTAGTCTCTAGATCCTCTGGTCTCACAGCCCATGCATGTAAAACTGAGGAACAAAGCACAACCGGATACATTGGGCTACCTTCCCGAGAGGGGCCCAGAACATATTTGTCGCCTTTGCTTCTACGGTAGTCTCTAGATCCCCTGGTCTCACAGCCCATGCACGTAAAACTGAGGAACAAAGCACAACCGGATACATCGGGTTACCTTCCCGAGTTGGGGCCCAGAACATATTTGTCAGCAGTCTTCAGAGCTCTGAAGGTCGCAGCCTGGAGACCATCAACCCCGCTAAATTATTGACCTGGTGATCTCCCGAGGTCTCTATGAAACTTGACTGAGCGTCATTATAAATCACCCGATGCTGTTATTCTGGTCCAATCATGTCTTCCCAGGCACGACTTCGCACGTCGTGCGACGCCTGCCAATCCTTGAAAATCAAATGCAGCCAAAACAAGCCCGAGTGTGACCGCTGTGTGAAGCACGGACTTCATTGTGTATATAGCCCACTCCGTCGCATGGGAAGACCTAGAAAGCGAGATGCTTCGTCTCGGGGTGCTCAATTTCCGAGTGGAGATTCGGATGCCCAACCTGCCCAGACAGAAGACACGGCGCCTCTAGCCACGGAAGAAGAGGATGTTATGAGCCAGTGGCCCGATTCAACCACCACGATTTCATTATCTTTGGCTGATTCTATGCATGATACTCCATTCGCATCTGACACAACTGATCGACTGGCGAGCTCTGTGAGCTGCCCCGGCATAGCCTCCCAGAGAGGTGGTTTGGGCAATATATACCAGGATGCATTTATGGAGGACATCCAATCCTCGATCGACTGTCAACTTCCGTTCTTACCGCGTCAGTTACCCACTGCCGCTCCGCCTAGGCGGAACCCGAATGAGTTGAAGAGGAAGAAATTGGGCCTGGAAAGCGCCTCTTGGCCAATGCCGCAAAATATTGCTCCGGCCACTAATACAACGACTTCATATGCGTTCAATGACCTTTTACCTTTATCAAGTCCTCCAGAAGCAGCCATGGGACGGCGCCTCAGCCTCCAGGATTCCCAGTCAGAATTGCCAGAGCTTCTAAATAGAAACACAACTGACACCGCCAATTGTACTGGCAACTCCCAGTCCGCTAGGCACCATTCAAGGAGGGATCAAGCGTCTGGGGATACGGCTGGACTTCGCGACCCTGATTTTACCAGTTTCGCTTCATCCTCAATCTCCCGCTCGGCCATATTCTCATCATCAGACCTATTTGCGGAACCATCAATTCCAGCGAATTCTTCATGGCCTCAAAACCCCTCAATGCGCTCTTCACAGAATTGGAGACAGCCCGACGATCATAGCAGACATACCTCTCTCAGCAATGATCGCGACCGAGAAATCGGCTCGCTCGCCACGCCAAGCAATCGAAATGGTAGTCTCAGTTCACGCACCACTACCCGACCAGCTTCCGAGTCCGATGGCCCATGTCAGGGTCAATGCTACTTAACTACTCTCCGTCGTCTCGCCTTGCTCGAACATTCTCGTGGCACGGACAAAAAGCTCCTAACAATTGATGTGGTCATGACAGCCGAGCGGGACACTCGCCTACTCAAAGAGCAATTGTTTAAATGTGGTAGAGATGTACCCGAAGACGAAGGATGTCTTTATTCACGGCCTTCCAGCCTGATGGCCTTGAGCTTGCTTGCAGAATGTGTTGTCTCCCTTTTCGAAGATCTCTTTCGCCGAGCAGCGATCTCCGCGCACGAGAGGGAGCGCATTTTTCGAACTGCATGGCCGATAAACTCCAATCCCATTTCCCCCAGCGGAACGAGGACTTTATCGGCTCATCAGTCTGCTGCTCGCTTTGAGCGCTCTATACGTGGCGCGTTTGATCGAAATATTACCTGTCCCGTTCCGGAGGCAAACTGTGATCTATTCCTGGGAAAGTTTAGAGTGGGAAGCGAGGCCAAATCACGAGCTATGAGACAGATCTTACGGCGTCGAATCGGGAAACTCTTGGCTACGTTGGTCGATATCAGGAGATTTGTCGGGCCCGGAGGAGGTGTTATACAAGGATCTGCGAAGCAGATCGCCGAAGACCTTTACCACCGTGTAGAGTCCTTACAAGGAAGAGTGGAATTGGCGGAATAATAGGAACTTGCCCTGTTACCATCTCGATGTGGCTGGTTTGGTAACGATATGTTTATTTTTCATGCTCCAAACGAACGAACCTGAATGGCTTTATGATTTTATACAGGGTCTCGTAAAAAGAAGACCATTATGCCACATGATTTTGTTTACTTACTGCACATCAATATAGGGGATTGATAAAACCCCCTCTATGTCTGAAACCCAGTACAGCCTTCAGTGTTCCTAATTGGAATTCTGTCATAACTTCTGCTGCTCTATATATTTTATGGCATATATAGTTAAAAGAATCTACATTTCGATCGCAAGAGTTCCATATTCTTTCAGAATCAGAGAGCAGCTATGTTGATGATTAAATTGACAACGAAATGTATGAATATGTAACTATGAAAGAAGTAGAAATTGCCAATGGGTAGTTAACTAGGTAGAATTGAGTATCAATTTTTGAAGATGTGAAGGAGTAACTTGTTTTTGTTAGCAGTCTACATAGAAAGTGCAAGTACCTAGAGTCGGCGAGAGAGGCGGTGTGCAAAGTACATATGTAGGATTCAAAGTAGGAGGCGGCGAGGAAAGCGGTGATGTGAAACCTGCATTTTCCGGAAGGATCAATCCTTTTGACACAACGTTTTCGTTGATGTACACATTCCGATTCGCCTGGATCTTGCCAAACTAGTTGTGACTTGTTGAAACATTCAAGCTAGTATCCCCTCCTTTCTTGACACTAGAACAAACCTACATGTGACAGCCAAATATGGCCAAATACGCCGTGTGTTGGGCGCTTGGCACGGTTATATGCGCGTCGGGTACTTTCGAACATCGTTGATTGGACAGAAAAGTACCCAGCGAATAACCTTGGAAGAATTGGAAAGTACCCGATGGATGAATAATATGGAAAAAAGGCCCGAGGAGATATGAATAAGTGCCCGACCAAAACTCGAGGTCCCTTTTTTTGTCTTGGGCCATTCTTTGTTATGGTCCTCTAGTCAACCCCCCTGGCCCCCGGCTCCTGTACCGAATACTACATCATACGATACCTCTTTATGGTGGCGTGTATCCAAATTGACGTCTGCCGCAATCCCAGAGCATATATGCGTACCATGCATATTCCTCGGAAGCACATAAGTGTCCTAAAGCATTAATTGTTGTTGATCGGCAAGGTAATGGTCAGTTAGTTGGCGTTGCCAAGTCAGTTTCTATTGTACAAAACCCTTCAATTCCCAGTAGTGCGAGGTAGTGCGATGCAAACCCGCCCTTATAATAATTTTAACGAACGAAATTTTCAGACAAGCGGACAGCTTTCAACTGTTCGCTCGGAACACTCCAATTATGCAGCGCTTTCAACCCCAGCAGCCTTGCAACTGTATCGACCGGACAGCCCAAACCCTCAATTGCTTCCCAAACATCTCGACTATATCTTCACTAGACACCCATCAAATGTCTCTAGATGAAGTCCTCTCCATCGGGACAGCTTTGGTCGAGCACTGGGAACTATTGCATGGCTGCCCCGCAACAGAGACGCATCTGGACGCGCGGATGCTACAAACAATGATAGATGCCGTGATAAAGACACTCACGCTGTACGAGGTAGCGGTTGGGTCTATCCTCGGAGGCTGGGGAGAGAACCAGGAACCTAACGGTGTGGGTATTGGTATGTGAATCCTCAGCCCGGCATGATCCACTCAACTTAGTGGCGGGCTAACGGGGGTGGCTTAGATACATCCAACAATCCACCCAGCACTCGCAACGGAAGTAGGGATAGGTCAGTGGAAACCAAGCCTGCAGTAGTTATAACTGAGGCAACGGCACATTTGGGCAATATGCAGCTAGATAGTCATGAAATGACAATTGTCGCGCGCGAGGCTTTGCGTCATGCTACCATGCGGTTGGGGGAGATGCTGCATGATATCGAGGAGGATATGAGTATTTTGCGGGATCGAGCAAATCCATCGCAAAGGAATGATAACCATGTGGGGGAGGTGAGACAGATTACGTCTCGGTTGCTTCGAATTTTGGGAAGAATCAATAGTAACGATGGTAACATGAACGAAGAGTGAAAATTAGATAGAAATCAGCCCGATAGGTGATACAGAATATGACCCGAAGGCCCTTGATAGTCACCGTGACGACGGTGTATAGTTTCATTTTGGGTTATTTAAGTAAAGATGTCGAACGCCAGTATGCGAGCCATCATCAAGGACCCCAGAGATTATCTGCACCTCCCTTTGACCATGTCGGAAGACTTGATCCTTGTCACCGGGGCCACGGGTACCCAAGGAAGAGCGACCATACGGGCATTATCAAAATTAAATGTCCGAGTGCGGGCTTTGGTGCGATCAATCACATCCCCTGCAGCGCAGGAATTGCGCAATCTCCAAGTCGAATTGGCCCTAGGCGATTTCGACAACCCCAGCAGCCTAGGCTTGGCATTATGTGGCGTTACAAGAATTTATCTCAACGTCTCTCCGTCTCCGACGGACCCCGAGGCTGAGACTCGGCATGCGAGAAATGTCATCGAAGCCGCTACCCAGCCAGGAAGCACCGTCCGCACTCTCGTCTATTGTGCCACTGCCCTGACAGGCCAGCATGAAAGTTTCCCAGGATGGGAGAATAGCTGTGAATTCTCCAAGCAATATTGGCTAAGTAAAGCGACCAACGTCAACCAAGTCCGGGCGTCGGGTATTTACAACTGGATCATCCTTCGCCCTTGCACCTTCATGTCCAACTATCTCCAACCTTTGGCGCCATTCTTCTTCCCAGAACTGCTCAGTACCGGGGTGTTTCGCACTGCTCTGACACCCAACACGCCAACCATGTTGATCAGCCCGGATGATGTGGGTCGGTTCGCTGCCATCGCTCTGACTAATTCCGAACAATTTCATGGACGAGAGATCGATATTGCATCTGAGGCCCTCACACCCCCGGAGATTGCGGCTGCGCTGGCTGAAGTAGCAGGAAGACCCGTGGACGCGCAGTATATGGAGAAACCCGAAATCGATCGGCTGGCCCGTGAAAGCCACGTCATTTGGGCTCAGACTTACTTCAACGAACAGAGCTGCAAGGTTGATGTAGAGAAACTCACCGCGGAATTGGGAATTCTACCAGTTAGTTTTCTTGATTTTCTGAATGCCCATCAAGACCATGTTAAGGCATCGTTTGGGACTCTCTGATTACTGGAAGGATGGGGACTGGGAACGGAAGGTCTTTCAAGGAATATATTTACTTTGTCACTGATTCCATTTCCCATATACAGAATCTGTATCTCCACACCAGGTTAATAGCATCCAGCCATATAGGCTGTATTCTCCACCACATCGCACAGTTCATCTGTAATAACTCCAGGGATTTCATGTGCCCCATCATGCTCAACAACATACGTCTTCTCACTATCACAAAGTCCGACAAGATCTATGCTATGTCGGATCCAAGGATCGTTAGAGCCATAAACATGCGCAACAGGAATAGAAATACGAGCTGAATCAACTGTCGGGTGAAACATTTGATAGAACGAGCCCGAAAGACCGCACAATGCCTTCCCCTCCAGCTCTGTTTCTCCTCGCAAGTAAGTCTTGTCTGTGACGAGATATGAAGGGATTACGGTTGGACATCCTGGCCGGACTTGGTGGAACTTTTGAAATGTTTCGAGACCGAAGTAGCCGCGGAGGTCGATTCCGTGGTCTAGGGATTTGGAAAATGGGATCGGTGAACCAATGAATATGGCAAATGAGAAGAGGGATCGTTCTTCTGGGCTCTCCAGTTGATGATGGAGAATCATCGAGGCTGCTACAGCTGCGCCCTAAATTCGGTTGTTGATCAAGATCTTCAAACAGCCTCTCATCCAATTGCGCCAGAGGACTTACTTGACTGAAGCCTATGACCCCGTCAAAAGGACCATTTTGCTCGATGATATTTTGAACAAAGTGATGCGCTGCAGCCACCTTGCTCGTAGTGGGAGTGTTGTACCAGCATCGGTAGGGACCGCAGAAGAAATCACCCATTCCCGGTGCAGGATCACAAGTCTCGGGAGCATTGGCGAAGAAGAATACATAGTTGGATGGGAGTTGAGATTGCAAGCCAGCTAAAACCGCTTAGCTTAATACTTACCTAGGTATGAATGGAAATCGAAAGGCGGTATTACCTGTTTGAAATGAGAAGATGTCCCCATTGACACCCATTCCATGAAGACAAAGAATGCGGACGACCATATTGTTAGAGCTGTTTCAGAGTGGATATTGAGGAATGTTTATGCATTACTGGGGTGAAGGATTTGAGGCGGCGACTTTTGATTGTATGCCCCCGAGGGAGGTTCTTAGTCCCCGAGCAGATCGCGAGTATTTACTAGGAAGAGCATAAAATATAGAAGATACAATTCCAGAACACATCGATATTTCTTAAAGATACAATTATCATTTGATATTGAATAACAACATGAATGCTTTCACTCCAACTGTGGTGGTCGTCTTAGCGGTCGTTGTTTACTCAACTGCGCTTGGTATATACCGGCTGTTTTTAAGTCCTCTCGCACGATTTCCAGGACCCAAATTGACCGCTCTCACTGGATGGTATGAAACTTATAAGGATGTTTTTCAAGGAGGGCAATTCATCTTCGAAATAGAGAAGTGGCACCAGCAATATGGCCCTATCATTCGCATCAATCCTTGGGAGGCGCACATTGCCGACGCCGAATTCTATCAGACCCTTTATTCGAACAAATCACGTTACAGTAAGCCCAAGGCTTGGAAGTATCGATTTGGGCTTCCTCTGTCCACATTTGACGTGATTGAACATGACCATCACCGTCGACGTCGCCAAGCCGTCTCTCCGTTTTTCAGTCGTCAACGAGTATTCCAATACCTCCCATATGTACAAGAACGCGTGGACCAAATGTGCAAACGTCTGGAAACGGAATATGCGGGAAAATATTTTCCAGTATCTCTTGATGATGCTTATGCGGCTCTCACATCCGATGTTATCAACTATTATAGCTTCGGGGTGTCCTACAATTTCCTAGATTATCCCGACTTTCAGACACCATTCACCACATCAATTCGCAAACTTGCCCGAAGCCTTCATCTCTCTGGTCACTTCCCATGGTTCCTGGCCCTCATGCAATCATTACCACCCTCTGTCCTTGCCATCCTCAACCCAGACATGAAGCCTGTCTTTGATTTCCACGGCGAGATTAGAGCTCAGATCCAGCGCTTAATGGCGGATAAAGACACAAAGACCAAGTCGGACAATCACCGCACAATATTCACTGAACTTCTCGATTCGAAGTTTCTAGAAAATGAAGAGAAATCTCTCGACCTCCTTCAGCAAGAAGCAGCTAGTCTTACCGGAGCTGGGATTGAGACTACCAAAACCGCTCTGGCCATGGCGACCTTCCATATTCTGGACAATCCAGCGATTTACCAGCGGCTACGGGCTGAGCTTCGCGATGCGATGCCAGACCCTGTAGGCTCCCCGCTATCTCTCTCGCGACTGGAAAAGTTGCCTTATCTCCACGCAGTAGTCCAAGAAGGTGAGATTTGGAAGTTGAAAAGTAAATTCATTTCCCTTGGGCTAATTTTCAAATTTTCAAATTTTCGTTTTAGCTCTCCGCTTGTCGTTTGGTATCTCCCAGCGCCTTGTGAGAATTGATCCTTACTTCCCAATAAAGTATGGAAAGTATGTTATCCCTCCAGGCGTCCCATTCAGCATGACATCCTATTTGCAGCACCGCGACTGCAACATATTCCCAGATCCGGATGAATTCCGACCAGGAAGATGGCTAGGACAAGATGACGGTGGGGCAGAAAGTGACCAACATCGAGGACTTTCAAAATACCTCGTGCCTTTCGGAAGTGGACCCCGCATGTGTCTTGGGATGAACCTGGCTAATGCCGAGATGTATTTGGCCTTGGCTCATGTTTTTCGTCGGCTCGATTTGGAACTTTTCGAGACTAAAAGGAATGCGGTTGATATGGATGCCGACTATTTCATTCCGGTGGCTAAAGCCGGAACTAAAGGGGTTCGTGTTTTGGTCAAGTGAGGACATAGTATTTCCGATAGGGTAGAGAGGGTAGGGTAGAGAGGGTGGATCTATCCTAGCAAATGTAATCTTCTATCGTTGTGAAAATTTAAAGTCGCTCGTGCGCAACCCGGCGAAATGCACGAGCTATGCTGTCCCCCAACTGGAACTCATAACCAATATCATGAGCCATAAAAGAAGTGCCCGATGCGCAGGGGATATACTTAGTGTGGGATGCGCATCAACAGTCCGGCGATATTCTAAGCTAGGTACCTGTAACCGGGGGCTTAGTTAGCGTGACCAACCGGCGAGTTAGGATATATGTCATTCGCCCGACAGGGATTGAAATATCAAAGATGCATCACTTGGAAACGGCCAAACATCTTCAAGAATTTGCTGCAAAGGTTTCTATTATACTTGCACACAACATGGGTATCTTTTCAGACCTCGTGCACTTCATTGACACCAAGACGGATGTCTGGGTCGTGTCATGGCTTACTTTGAGCATCCTCGTCACCTACGCTGGAGGGCTAGTGATTTATCGTCTTTTCATGAGCCCTCTCGCACAGTTTCCTGGGCCAAAACTTGCTGCGTTGACATATTGGACAGAAGCATACTACGAGCTTCTGTATGGTGAAGGGGGCCAATTTGTATTCAAGTACCGCGAATGGCATGAAAAATATGGTACATGACTGCTTCCTCTTCAGGGCCTTCAATGATGTGAGAAGATTTACTAATAGATAGTGCGTAGGCCCTATCATCCGAATCAATCCACGGGAGCTGCATATCCAAGATGCCCCCTTCTTCGAAACGTTCTACGGATCGTCGAGGCCTGCCAGTAAGCTGAAAGATCTGGAGCATCGCTTCAACAATCCCAGCTCTGCCTTTGCTACCTCGGATCATTCTTTACATCGCATTCGTCGCGGCGCTTTGAACCCGTTCTTCTCCAAGCGCAAGATATCTGACAGGATTCCGGTGATCAGAGGTCACATGGATGAGCTCTGTTCTCGACTGAAACGTGAGTTCCAGGGCACAGGTCGTGTTTTAGTTATCAACGAGATGTGGGGCTGTTGGACCACTGATATCATCATTGAATATTGTTTTGAAAGACGGTATAACTTCATCAGAGACCCTGATTTCAAGGCTGGGCTTGTGGTGTCGTTAATTGATTTGCTTGAGGGCGTGCATTGGATCACTCAGTTTCCGTGGATGGTCAAGACAATGCAGTTACTACCTGACTCGCTGGTGGGATGGTTGGACCCACGCATGAAAAATGTTATCAACTTCAACAAAGTAAGAGTATGGTTTCACTTCGGCCTTTAATGCCTTATTAATGGATGGAATCACAGGAAATGCTCACCCAAGTGGAAGAGGCCTTGGATAATGCACATGACAAAGACGTAAAGGGCCATCGTCCGGACACTATCTTCACGTCGATTATTCAGTCTGATGTTCCTCGCTCGGAAGTGGCGCCCCTTCGCCTGCAACACGAAGCAATTAGTGTTGTGGGAGCAGGTATTGAGACTACCATGCGAGCACTGACCATTTCGGTATTTCACATCGTCAACAACCCATCCATACATCAGCGCCTGAGGGAAGAATTGACTGCTGGTATTCCTGATCCTGACAGTCTACCTCCATGGGAGGCCCTGGAACAGTTGCCATTCCTTTCAGCTTGTATAAACGAATGTGAGCGTCTTTCCATATCTCCATAACATTATGCATTTTTTTGCTGACGAATAATGAACGGAAAAAAAGCCCTGCGCTTAGCCTATGGAACATCTCAACGAATTCCTCGCATCGCTGATAATGAGACAATCCCATACAGAGACTATGTCATTCCCCCTGGCGTTGTTGTCAGTATGGACATATATGGTGTGTCCCACGATGAGTCTGTATTCCCAGACAGTCACAGTTACAACCCATGCCGCTGGCTAGGTAGCCCCCGTGCTGCAGATGGCCGGCTTCTCTCACGGTACATGGTCGCTTTTGGGCGTGGAGCTCGGTCCTGTGTAGGGCTTCAACTAGCCTATGCAGAGCTCTTCATCGGCATTGCCACTCTTTTTCGGAGGTTTGATTTTGAATTATATGAGACTGATCACACTGATGTGGAGCTGGCCAGAGACCGCTTTGTGCCTCGATCCAAAGCCTCAAGTAAAGGCATTAGGGTTCTTGTGAAATGACATGGGCGGATGCAAAACTTGCTGAACGTTGGGTATGAAAGCAGAGCTGTGGTTTGATCAAAGCTCTGTTAAATTACTCAACCAAGATATGTACGAAGACTGTGCAAAGTTGCACTTTACAGCTCTTATGTCACTTGTCTGTCGCTTTTGACCACTTTTTCGAACTCCATTCAACCTTTTGTAAACTGTGTCATCAACTAAGTGTCAATCTGAAACAAAAGTGCAGTAAATTGACTAGCCTAGGTCTCTGTACTGCGCAATGTGCGACACCAAAGTTCCGTAAAATTGTAGTGCCTGGCTTCTTACACAACGCGAGAGACGTGAGTTTGAGTCCAATCTTGATCTCAGGTTGATTTGTCTTGAACTCAAGGATCAGTGGCTTGGTGATTCCACTAGAAGGATGACTTTGTCTAGACCCTAATGCATTGAGACTTTGAGGATTACAGGGGAAAGCACGCCAGCCTAACATGTCCCTCAATTTTCTCTGCTCGTATACGTTAGCTCACTACGCTTTTGGTCTTCGTTGCAGTCAAATGTTGCGATGATAAGTTAAATGTAGTGACCACAAAGCACAGCCCAATTTGTGGTAAGTTTCTCATGAAGAATATGAATCATTCCCAATACATCCGTATTGATACGCAACTTGGTATACTTGTTGATGGGGAATCGGTTAATTCTCACTTGTCAGGCCAATACCGGTCTTGTCCAACAACCGGGAATCTGTTTTGTTTCCAGTTTTCCTATCGTGCTGTACTTAGAGAACGTCCATTCACATGATCATAGATTGGTTGAAAAAGTTGTTTATGGGGAAGAATTCGGCGAAAACAGCAGAACAAACAGCAAAAAGGCGGGAGAACAAAGAACACAGTCGAAGGGTTCGTGCGCGGGAGAAGGAGCTCCGACACGGGAAAGATAATAATAAAGCTAAGAAGGCGAGCTTTTCTTGGGGATCACCAGGTCAGACATACGACAGGAATGTTCGTGGTCGAGGTGAAACAGTTTTAACATTCAACGGCAACACCAAAACGTGACTTTAGTAACTAAAGAACTCATCTTCGATTCCGTGAGGGAAGAATGTGCTTGACCAGCCACTACTGATAGCGAATGCAGAGTATATTTTATCCCTCGAAAAGTTCTGCGGCCCGTAAGGCTAACTCCGACTATGCTTTCTAGGAGTTCGTATGATGCCCTGGTGTTACTACCCGCAGACTCATTGGATGATATCTGTCCATGTAGAACAATCCTTATTTCGGAAGAAAGGGAGGAAGTATCCGTCTTTTCAAAAATGGTGCCCATGGGAGCGTGGATTGCCGAATCTGAAACTACGTCGTTTAGCGTTGAATCAATTTGAATCAATGAGTTCATCAAACATTTCCTCATATGGTGTAAAGATATATAGTCTTTAGGTGTATGGCGTGCCAATCGAGTAAGATACAAGCCTTCGCGAGCCATGTGATGATCATTGTCGGTTTCAGTTGGAGATAAGGTTAATCGCAAAAATGATTGGGAGTTCCGAGTGCCGTTGCGAACGAAGAACATCCTGGGAAGTAGAAAAGGGAGGTCTTGCTTGGCGGTCAATCAATCAATCAATCAAAGTTCAATTAGCCTGTTGCAGTCTAACTAGTTGCGTATGACTATGCAGGCGCTTCATCCAGCTGAAACAAGAACTCGAAGCCAAACGCCGAGTTGGGATCACTCCCAAGAGTATACAGATAGATGCTGATCATAAAGAGTGTGGAATCAGCCCATTCCTGTAGATCCATCCCAACAATTCCGTAAACCCACAAACCCATACATAAGAAATATATAACGATTGCCATGGAGTGCACTCTCCATCTTCCATCTCTCACTTCACTCTCTCTCTCTTGTACTAACAAGAGAAAGGAACGACTGCACTGGATCTAGACCAGAAGCGCCAGCAACGCCAGTTGATTAGAGGACAATAAAACGTATACTCGGGGTTCGGAATGAAGTTAATTGCGATATTCCAATAACAGGTTTGGTCAGGTGTTTAGCTCTGCTGGCATTGCACTAGAGCTTCGGGAAATCATCCATGTGTGCAGTTGGAAGGCATCACATTCCGATCCACAGCTAAGCGTCTTGATGGCCTAAAGAATACAGCGACGAAGAGAAGAGACATGAGAAATTCGAAAGGAAAGAAACAGGGCTCAGACGATAACAAGAAGAAGCACATCAATGCGAACTCTCCACATTTATAGCCAATGCTTTGTCGGTGATAGCTTCAGCTCGAGACTTGATACTCACACTTGGTTCAAGAAGGTCCAGCATGCTGATATTGGTTGCAAGCGCTTGGTGAAACCAATTCCGCAACTCGGCTGCAATCAAACTGTCAACGCCAAGATCTGCGACGGACTTCGATGGATCGATTCCCTCGACATCGACAAAAAGCATCTCCGCTACCGCATTGGAAATGACGCCGAGTACATATTCTACGGTGCTCGTACGCTCACCAGCCCCTCTTTGGACCGCTGCGTCGAATCCAGAACGTATGACAGTGACAGTATTCTTTGACCCCTCATCCAAAGATCCCGTCAGAGAGTCGGCGTGTTGTTGTGCATCCGAGAATGCGCGCATAATGAGCGAGACTCGCGCATCGCTGTACCAACGTGGCAAGGCAGAGGATGAGTGTTTGTTTTTTTCTTCGAGCTTCCTGGCCATCATGGCGGCTGGATCTAAGTAAGTGTGTAGGTTCGCAGCGGAAAGCGGATCTTCCACTTTACCACCCCATTGCTCGAGGTTTTCAGAGACGGCAGTTTTGTTGTTTAAGAATGCTGGCTCAAGATATGTCAGGAATTGGGACTCATCAAGGGTCAGTGTCTTGTTGCGCTCGAAGAGATCCACGGTACCGGTGTCTGTGCCAACGTCCGTAACCTCATGAACCAGGCTGAAAGATGTTGTCGACGCGGCCAAGCCGATTCGTTGACGGTATCGCGCGAATGCATCCTGGAAGTTGTTGGCTGCCGTATATGCTCCTTGTGTTGCAAATGCATAGACAGACAATGCCGATGTTGTCATGACGAAAAAGTCAAGTGGGATCCCAAGAGTTGCCTCATGCAAATTCTTGGTGCCGTGAACCTTCGCTGAAAGACCGTCATTCCACCGGGAAGCTGGAACTTTGTCAAAGGAAAGATCCAAGTAAGAGACGGCCGCATGTACAACCCCCTTGATGGGATGCGAAGAAGAGACTTTTTGGACGACATTTATCACCTGGTTCTTGTCCGTGACATCGCACACAAAAGGCTCGACTCGAATATCGCGTTTGGCCAACGATTCGATAAAGTCCTGGGCTCCAGGAATGCTATTAATGCTACGCCTGGAAAGAACTGCCAAATGGCGGGCCCCCCGGTTGCCCATCCATCTAATCATGGACTGTCCCAGGCCGCCAAATGCTCCAGTGACAATGTAATAGGCGTCGGGGTCAAAAGCAATACCAGGAGCAGACGGAATCATTCTGACCCGGCTCTCTGGGTTTGCAAATGTGACGACAAGCTTTCCGATGATACTGGAGAATTCACTCAACACCTGAGACAGCTGAGAAATATCAGAAGCTGTAAATCGTTCAATCGGCCCTATCATTCCTTTACGGTAATAGGCATCAATAGCCTGCATAATCTCTTTCCCAAGCAGTGGGTCAGTGCTGATGGTGATCGAGGGATCGATTGAGCGATATGCAGCATTCTTCTGTGTCAAATATAGTGCAATCAACTGGAAATTGACGGCATTTGTCTGGACCAAGTCAATGAGATAACCAAACGGTGCAAGTACCCGGCTCAAAGTCTGCAGATTGTGGCCATCTGTAGTCCTCAGAATCACATCGAATCCATTCTTGCGCGTCATTTCAGCAGCCCGTCGAAGCGTCGTCATGGTGGGCGATACGAGTATGTGCGAAGCTGGTATGAGCAAGTCGCTCTCAATTATCGCAGCTTGCTCGGGCGTCTCGACTAGTGCAAAGACAACGGCTCCTTTTGATATTGCGAAACGAATCGAAGCAAATCCGACATCACCTCCATTAGACTGAATAAGCACCGTTTGTCCAGATCTAAGGGGGGCAACGTGATCAAAGACGAGGGTAGCGGTCATGTATGCCCACGGGATAGTAGCCATTTGCACCATATCATCACCCGGTTGGAGCTTTTTGGCAAATGCAGCTGGCACACGCGTGTAGTTACCAAATTGGCCTTCTCCAAGACCGTAAACCCGATCGCCCACCTGTAAGTCACCGACCTTAGCCCCAACAGCGGAGATGATTCCGGCGTATTCAGAGGAGAGGCCGTTGGCATCTAAGCGGCCCAACCAGCAATCCAAGTCTCTCCGGTTCAGCCCGATTGCTTCTACCTTAACATCGATGAAATCTCGGGGCAATGGCTGTGAAAGCTCGGTGTACGACTCGAAGCACAAAGAGTTGACCACACCAGGTATCTCAAATGTGGCCCGCAATGGTTTCTGTTTCCCAAGAGGCAGTAACTCAGGTTTGATGCTTTGACGATTTATGCCATGTTTGGAGTGAAATCCGGCATCTGGCACATGGCGACTAACCCACATGGAGCCATCTTGCCAGCAAAGCTCAAGATCACGAAGATTACCTCCTTCTTCGACGGGTTGAGGATTCTGCTGTAGTGCAAGCTCTTGGTCGGCGATAGAGCGAGCGAGATCTTGGAGCTCGGAATTTGCGACAGAAAAGTTATCGGCATCTATGTCGATTGATAGATACTGACTGACGGGATTTTCTGTTTGAAGAACGCGTAAGAGACCGGGAATCAATGCCCCGTCTGGGTTTCGTCCTCTGGCTATACCGCAGCTTGTGACAGCAAGCAAGCTGGTCACATTGCGTGCAAGGTGTTGGAAGACTTTGAGGGCCTGCTCACTGCCATCTATCAAGAGATGCTTTGCATCGAGAATTGCTACCACTCGCGATTCCGCCCCAACCGTATCCAGGGCTTCGTCCAGAGGACCCGCCTTAACGGCAACACGACGTTGTTTAAACTCTTCCGATATCTGATCGGCAAGAACTAGAGAGTAATCGTCGCCATAGAGCACATGGACTGTTGCGCCCGGAAGTGGCTCTTCTCGATCTGGGGTATACGTGGAAAGGATCACAGATGTAGTGTTATGCGGCTCCGGGAAATCATTTAGCACAACATCAAGTCCCGAGAAACCAGCCTTTTGCAATGATGTCTCCCAAGCGTCAAGATCCTGGAAAGGAGCATCAACTCGACCATCAGGAATACCAGCCCAGTAGCCCGTGAATGTACCAACAACGACGCCGGGTACGATGAAATTCTGATTGGTTTCAACCATAACCAGTCTGCCCCCAGGTCGAAGAAGCTTGCGGCAGTTTGACAACGTGGCATGCATGTTCGAGGTGGCATGAAGAACCTGGCAAGCAATGACCAGGTCATAAGCCTGCTCGTATCCTTGCTCTTCAGGTGTTGCTTCGATGTTAAAGACTGAAAAATGCATGTCGCCGAACTCGGCAAGAGATTCACGGGCAGAAGACAGGAACCCTGCTGAAATGTCCGTAAAGGTGTAGTCATTGTAGGCTTTTATTCCGTTGGGGCCACTGAATGCTTTCATAGCGATGCGAGTCGCACCACCCGTGCCACCACCAATCTCCAGAATGCGGAGGTTAGGATTGGAGTGAGCAATGCCATCCAGAACTTTATGGAGCTGCGGATAGATACCGGTCATCAACAGACCGGATTGGTAAAGAGGCGTCAGAAGGTCCTCGCCAATGATAACATCAACCCCGGTTCTTTTTTCGTGGAGGATATCGCTCATATTGGCATGTAAAAGTTTAGCAATTTTAACCTCCATAACATCAGGTGCCTGGGCAACGAGATCGTCAATCCCCTCGAGGAGACGTCCTTGGCTTGCAAGTTGTCTGGCCTCGCTCATCAGCAGAGAATGGTCGTTTGCACCCTTTCGCTTCACCCAATCGAAAAAATGGCCCACCTCGCCCCCGGGCTTGAGGCCATCCACTTCCCCAAAGATCTCATATATGCTGTATACCACAAAGTGGGCCAGCTTGTTTGTGATTCCCCATTTAGGTGATTTTTCGACATTTTCCTCTGGCGGTGGGTACATTTGACGAGCTCGAGAATTTTCCAATGTACGAATGTCGGGCTTCCAAACCAGTCGTGTATAGGGGCTGCTGAAAGTGTTGTCCAGAGATCTAGCCTCGATGGAGTAGCTGATGCAGCGGAGAGATTCGACACTGAGCACCACTTTATTGTTTGGGCAACGGATTTGCAGGTCAAGATAGGCAGCTCGGATACCCTGTTTCTCCCCCCGCCCGATTGCTGTGCCTTTGGTGCTCGTAATTCCATTCGCTAAATATAAGCGAGAAAGATAAACTGGCACAAATGCAGTACTGGCATCACCAGGCCGACCTCCGTGGGCGGCGACTAGTCCCAGCTGGATAGCGCCGTCAAGAGATGCAGGATGCAAAGGGTATATAGACTCGCCTCCGGGTATGACACCCGCTGTGGTATCAAGAGAAACGTCGGCAACAGCGAGTCGCTTGTCAGAATAGGCACGGATATTGGACAGAGGCTGGAATGTTGGGCCGTAGCTAAGACCTATGGCTGCAAACTTCTTATACCACGCTTTCGTATCAACCCGACGGGGAGGAGAAGTGATGGTGTCGATGCCACCAAGATCATTCATGGCATCAACTTCGTCGACTTCGATCTTGACGAGACCCGTGCAATGCTCTAACCATTCCTCTGTTTCGCGTCCCACGGAGCTGATGGAAAATGTGGCCCAAGTAGGTGATGGGGCTGTCGATGTGTCACCGAGCTCCATGCTCGTCAGGACCTCAACACCGTAGTCATCGTCGGGAATAGTAAGGCTTTTCTTGATAGCGACGTTCTGCAGAGAAAAGCCTTCTATCGCTAGAGTGCCGGAGAATTCATCATAGACACGCTTCGCAGCTTCAGTCGCCATGGTCATATACCCCGCAGCTGGTAGCACAGCATCTAATTAAATGATGTTAGTATGCTTTCGGGCTAAATCCCAGGGTGAAAAACACACCTGGACCCAGGCAGTGGTCATTTAGCCATGGTACGTCTTTCTTGCGAAGAATGTTGCGCCACTGTGGTCGAAGCTTCGCGTTTCCAATAACCTTTGAACCGAGAAGATCATGTTTGACGATGGATCTGTATCTGTATTCTTTGCTTGCTCGGCTTTCATGGTAATTTAACCCTGCGTATGTGTACTGATAGGGGGGAAGATCCGTGTTAGTGCAGCCGTGTTCCAAGTCACGGCTTCCGGCCTTGTCCATCGCGTTCACAGTAACGAGGTCAATAGGTGCGTTCAGGGTAAAAAGATTTCCAGCAAGTTCCAGAATTGAAACTTGGCTTGCTTCTTGGCGTCTGAGAGTGGAAGCATAAGCAGCGGTCTTGTTCTCGGCCTTCAATATTTGCTCAATAGAACCTTTCAAGGCAGGATGAGGACCAATTTCCAAAGCAGCTTGGATTGGAACATCTTCCATGCCAAATAGCTTCCCTACAGCTTGGGAGAAAAGGACGGGTGATTCGAGGTTTGCTCTCCAGTATGGAGCCCAATCCTTCAAGCTGGCGGTGCTCTTTTCAGGCGTCACAGAGGAAATCCAGGGCACCTCTTGATAGCGATGTTTCTCGTCATTTATTACCCCAAGGCTTTTGATGTGCTCCAGCCCAGTGGTAAGTAACTTTATGTATTCGCGACCGAGTGGTAGCATATGATGAGAGTGATAGGCATTACCACCCGTTTTCAATTTCCGATTAAAGACATTGTCTGCTGTGAGAGATGCAGAAATCTCATCGACAGCTGTGGTTTCCCCTGATAAAGTTACACTTCCCGAAGAATTGATGGCTGCGACTCGAATTTCCTCATCTCGGCCTTCGGTATACTTAGCGACTTGGTCGACGCCCAGGCCGACAGCTAGCATGGCACCTATCTGGTTGTTTCTGGACACTGCTTGACCGCGATAGTAAGCAGCTAGAATGGCTTCGGCAGCTGTAATTCGACCAGAAGCATACGCGGCTGCCATTTCACCCGATGAGTGTCCGGCGACACCTGAAGGGCGTACGGACCACGAAGCAAGAAGATCGACGAGGCCAATTTGTACGGCTGTGCAGATTGCTTGCGAATATGTGAACCAAAGATTGGTCACAATTACCGGAAAGCATATCCTGTAGCGACCATGGAGGGCCATCAGGAAGTAAGCTGAGGACATGATCGAGGTACAGGATTGTTTCCTCGAAAACGCGATATTCGAACAGCCCAGTTCCCATTGCGTGCCACTGTGCGCCTTGTCCAGTGAATATAAAGCCGATATTCGTAGTCTGCAACGGTGCTCTTGCAGGCTTCCTTTCAACGGCCAAGCCTTTGTCGACCGTGTTTTTGTCCACGATGCGGAAGGATCGTTGCGGCAAACGCGACCGTCTGGCACTTAATGTGTAGGCCACATCAGCCAAAGAAAAGTGATTGATGACTTCACTTAATTTTTCGATGTTTGAACTTATCGAGTTCTCGTTGTGGCCTGAAAAGGGTAGTAGTACTAGTTGACGTGTTGCTGCCGTGACTGTGGCAACAAGTTTTGGACTCTCTATGACTGGATAGTGCAATGCTTTGTTTGATTCCTGGTGACCATTCGTGGTGTCATTCGCAGCACCATTTGCAGTAACATTCGCCCCGTTTGACACGGCCTTGAAAATACCGGGTGCCACATAGTCTGGAAGAACATTGTTGACATGATCAATGATGGCATGTCCATTTGCACCACCATATCCGAATGAGTTTATACTGGCTCGTCGCATCCCACTCGGCCAAGGAGTTAATTGTGTCACTGGCTTCACATTAGCACCTTCAAAGTCGATGTTCGGGTTAAGCGTCTGAAGATCGTATACAGGGGGGATAGCCCCATGCTCAAGCGAAAGCACAACCTTCATTATCGATGCCAAAGCGCTAGCACCCTCTCCATGTCCAAGATTACTCTTAACGGAGCCGACAAGCAAGGCATCTCCGGCTTTCCTCTCTGGTGCGAAGACTCTCCCCACGGCAGCCACCTCAATTGGATCACCAACATATGTGCCTGTGCCGTGGCATTCAAAATAATTTGTGTCTGCGAAAGAAAGATTGCCAGCGTTTCGGTAAGCTTCGCGGATGACAGTTTCCTGCCCTGTAGCGCTGGGTCGTGTAATACCCCCTGTTCGGCCATTGGAGTTGATAGCTGTACCCCTGATCATTGCTCGGATGGGCGACTGTTGCTCAATGGCCAAAGAAGGTCTTTTCAAGTAGATAGCGCCATATCCCTCACCACGAGCATAGCCTTCCGCTCTGGCATCAAAGGTGTGACATCTCGAGCTTGCGGAAAGTGCGCCGAGTTTATCAAGTGCAATCTGGACACCAGGATCTGCGATCCAATTGGCAGATGCGACAATTGCCGAGTCACAGTCACCAGCGCGGATTGCGCTAACAGCCAAGTGTAAAGCATACATGGAGGATGAGCAGGCAGTGTCAACAGTCAGACTATACGCCACGTTAGAACTTTCCTCAGGAGACACGACTCATCATCCGTAACATACCTTGGTCCTTGAAAATTGAAAATATAGCTTATTCGGTTTGCAAGAATACTAGTTCCGGCACCAGTGAAGGCGTAGGGTCTCGGGTTATCCCAGTCTCGAGACTGTATCATCCAATGGTCGAGGCAGAAATTGCCCACAAAAACGCCTGTACGCGAGCCTGAGACACTTTCCCATGTCTCACCAGCATTTTCAATAGCTTCATATGTTACCTCAAGCAATTTTCGTTGAGATGGATCCAAGGTGTCTACCTCCAAGCGAGTCATGCCAAAGAAAGAATGATCAAACAAACGGGCATCTTCATCTGCCAGGAATGCACCACGCATAGACATGGTACCTGGGCGATCCGAGTTTGGATGATAGAAGCCTCGGGTCGAAAACTGGGGCTCGTCAAACTCCCGCCAACCGTCAACCTTATTTACGAGAAACTCCCAAAGCTCAGGTGCGTTACGAACGCCCCCAGGCCATCGGCACCCTAAAGTAACATATGATCAATATATATTCTTATCTGAGTTAATGAGTAGTGAGATGAGTCTTACCCATCCCAACAATGGCTACCGCCTCGTGCTGCTCTGGACCCGCCATAGTAGTTATGCCGTGTGAGTAAATATCAGTTTGGGTGTGATTAATTGGAGTGCAAGTTTTGATAGAGAAAAAACACGCTTCGCTATCCCAAAAAATGATGGGGGATAGAAGAGGGACTCTTATACCCAGCTCCAGACCTTACTTTTGCTGAAGTACATACGAGCACGAGGCCTAGATGTGGTTAACCGGTATCGGCAAGCTGAGACCATTTCGTACCAGCTTTGAGAGAATAATTCGAGGGGTGGCTAGAATTACTCGAAGGTTTTAGGTACCTTGAATAATGAAACGAAAGTAGACTTCTGTAATGCATGTTTTACCCAGGGTCCTGCATTCGTGGATTAAGAGAATCCTACGCTAAGAGCCATGCTAGAAGAAGTCATGTAAAGGCCATAGGGTGGAGATACTCTGGAACCAGAGAAACCGGTATGATAGGTTGAGCTCCGGAAAGATCAGCAAGATAAAGGATTCTGGTGTGCTGTGGCTTGCATGATCCTCCTGCACCAGAGCATATCAGTCAAAATGTGACGGGCCGGCCCACGGGGTCAGCCCCATGTCTTGCATACCCGTTGCCCAACCACGAACGCGGTTGTTGAAAAGTACACAAAACCACCCGGCAGCGGATCGTAACAGAGTCCGGCCCTCTCGCCATTCCCCGTCCGTTCCGGTGTTGTTTGTCATATTTGAGGCTGAGATGGGTGACGTGATAACTTCCGGTTTTCTTATTGGGTGAAAAACTCCCGCCAACCACGACGGTCTGGACAATGTTGATCGTGCAAAAGTGAATGTAACATCCGATGTCGTAGAATACGCCATACACCCCCTTCGAATGGTCTGAATTGCTCATGCCGAGGCTGCATGCACCTCCAATTGTAGTATAGTGGCAAATTGACAAATAATCTTCAATCGAGGGGTTCGAATCCTTTGACTGGAGTATAATTCTTCTTTCTTCGAAATAGTAAGCACTGCCTCCTTTCCATCATGATATTCCCACAGCCTTGAGAAGAAAATCTCATGACAACCTAGAACTGGCTCTAGAACATTAAACACTTTCACAGCACCCTTCTCGCTCTTTCGCTTGGAGAATATGCCTCTCAACACCAGATACCCTTCCAAGCTCCGTGTCGTCATCATAGGTGCTGGAATCGCTGGCCTTTCTGCCGCTGCGTTCCTCCGAAAATGCCCCCAGTACGACATCACTGTCCACGAACGTCGGGGCAAAGACTTCAAAGAATCCTCTGCTGCCCTTGGTGTTCGTATAAATGGAATCTCCATCCTGAAGCAGCTAGGCATTAACAGGAACGAGATCCGTGCCGTTATGGGTGCAGGATACCGAACATATAACACCCAGGAACAGGAAATGAGCAAGAGCCAGTTGGGCCGTGGACCGGACGGGGACGGCACCTTATGGTTCGTGTTTCGACAGGACCTGAAAGATGTCTTGCTGCAGAGAGTGACGAGCGAAGTTGGAGAGGGCAATCCAATTAAAGTGCTGTATGGCAGTTGCATTGTGGGCGTCGACCCGGAGGCTGGGGTGGTAGAATTTGAGGACGGAACTTCTATTATCGCAGATCTGATTATCGGTAAGCAGAGAGATTGGGAGAGAATGAAACTATTCAGGGTTAGATGAAACATCACTAACTTCCCATTTTCCCTACAGGCGCAGATGGTATCCATTCCAAAGTACGCGAAGCTGTGATCCCATCTTCTCATCCAGCGCCAGTCCCCTGTGGACTTTCGGTCTATCGTTTTGTTCTCCCAATGAGTGTCGTGAGAGACGCTATTGGGAAACAGAGCCAATGGCCAGCTATGTTCAATTTGGATGAAGGAACCTTCGTGGCCATAATTGCCAGTGGCGATGCTGGCAACCGCCATGTGGTGATGTACCCCTGCCGTGGCCATGAACAGATGAACATCGCCTGTGCAGTCCCGGACTCAAGTCTCCAAAGACCATCTCAGTTGGAGTATTCTTGGAATGCTCAAGGGAGCGTGGCAGAGATGGTGGACGGGATCCAGGGATTCCCCCAGTGGCTCCAGAGGGTTTTCAGGTGAGCCATGAGCTTCGGAGCTCCAATACCATTTATTTGTTTCCTCCTGTCCTATCCAATACTAACAAGATCACCATACAGTCGTACTCCGCGAGTTGATCTCTTCCAGGTTCGCGATCAGGAGCCTCTACCCACGTACGTCAGGGGCCGGACCGTGCTGATCGGCGATGCGGCCCATGCGATGGTTCCGTACCAAGGACAGGGCGCTAACCAGGCTCTCGAGGACAGTGAGGGTATCAATGCACTCTTTGGTGATGTCTCCGACCGTGATAATATCCCAGGTCTCTTGCGGGTCTGGGATAGCGTTCGTCGGCCACGGGCGTCAGAGATTCAAAGGGGCTCTCGCACTTCGCAGGGAAAGATCTCGACAAAGGAGGCAAGTCAAGCGATTCTATCCGTGAAACCGTATGTAAGCATGAAGGAAGCAATTGTGCAGCTATAGATGTACTCTAGCGAGTATTATGAGTTGTTGGGGGGGGGAATCGAAGATTACCCTAGCAATTAGACTTTCGGGAGTTCCCGCAGCAGAACCTAGGATAGTCTGCCTGAATTAGTTAGGTTAGTCATGATCG
Source organism: Penicillium sp. E22 (assembly GCA_035048945.1). Classification (NCBI taxonomy): domain Eukaryota; kingdom Fungi; phylum Ascomycota; class Eurotiomycetes; order Eurotiales; family Aspergillaceae; genus Penicillium; species Penicillium sp. E22. The sequence continues at coordinate 67,675 of JASJUN010000061.1, forward strand.
CCCGGGATCAAGTAATCCATCAGGTTACATTTTTTGTTAGCAGTGCTCCTTTTACTCAGCGAGACCAAGCTGACAAAACTGATCGTGAGTATTAGACTACCCTAGTTACAGATGATTCTACCTAAATTCTGGTCCAATTTTCCAGGGATTCGTACCAGGATTGAGCAGTCTATGTTGCAATCATTCCAAGTGGAGTAGAACATTTGAATCGCGAATCAGAACCAGAAGGATCCGGATGAAACTAGGATATACGCTACATACCGGTGCAGTGGGTCCCCAGTCATGCAACAAAGGACAAACAATGTTGATTAGAAATACACCCTGAACGTACTTCTGTCGCTTGATAATCTTAACTATGGAATTTCTAAGCTGACATCTCAGTAATCTGCACAGCCAAGCTATGGCGAGTAAGGGCGCTATTATGCACGATTCAGGTTCCTTTGGCAAACAAATCCCCCTTTCCACTCTTTCAATGTTTCCAATACTATATCTGACGCCTCGATTTCCACGAACAACTTGAAAATATCATTCATATCAACAAGTACTGTAACAAGTCCTTCTTTCCACTCTTCTCATCATACCTATCTGAACCTCCGATGTGCAAAATTGAGCAACTTTCAGTATAAGCCTCGAACTTCGGTGTTATTGCTTACTATCCATCCGCAAACTCGATCAATTCGCGCCCCCGAGTGTTCTTCAGAACATCGGTCGCCGTGTTGTCTTGAAGTAAGACTTCCAGTTCCTGGATATCGCCCAACCAACGAATTCACAACCATCCCATATGGCATCACAGAACAGCGGGGAACGGGATGCCGAAAAATCCCCCCAGGAACCACCACAGGGGGGTGCTTTGGTTGACTCGGAGCCGAGCAGGACAATACAGGGCTTCCCTTGGGTCGTCGTCTGCGTCTCACTATACGTTACCTGTTTCCTGTACGGCCTCGACACGACAATCGCAGCAGATGTTCAAGGCTCCGTGATCGCAGCATTTGGCCATGTCAGTCAAATCGCATGGATTGGCGCAGGCTTTCCCTTGGGCTCCGTGTGCGTCATTCTTTTCCTCGGCACCCTATTCAACACATTCAATATGAAATGGGTTTTTGTTGGTACCGTGGTGCTATTTGAGGCCGGTTCTGCTCTTTGCGGCGCTGCACCGACCATGAGCGCCCTGATTGTCGGCCGTGTCATTGCCGGTGCCGGGGGGAGTGGCATTTACCTTGGATCCCTGCAATACTTTGCGGTTATGACCACGGAGAAAGAACGAGGCTTTTACATGTCACTGATTGCGATGTTCTGGGGTCTCGGCGCCGTTTTGGGACCTGTTATTGGTGGTGCCTTTTCGGTGTCTTCTGCAACCTGGCGCTGGGCCTTCTACATCAATTTGGTTATTGGTGCAGTCTCGGCTCCAGCATTCCTTTTCTATCTTCCCGCTATTCATCCGATGCAAGGAGTCAGTGTTCGAAGACGATTAGCCTCGATTGATTTTGTCGGGGCAATCCTCGGCGCCGGCCTCTGGACCAGCTTCTTGTTGGCATTTACAATGGCCGGCTCACAGTGGCCATGGAAAGACGGACGCACAATTGCAACATTTGTTGTGTTTGGTGTGGTTTTGGTCCTCTATATGGCCCAGCAATACTTCGCTTTCCTAACCACCCCTGTTAGACGTGCGTTTCCAGTCCATCTGCTGCGCGATCGCACACAGGTGCTTCTCTATGTTTCAACAGCAGCCGGAACCACAACACTTTTCGTCGTCGTATATTATATCCCCATCTACTTCCAGTTCGTCAACAATGACGCGGCCCTCATGGCAGCCGTACGCCTGCTGCCCTTTATCGTCGTCGCAGTCGCAGTCAATCTTGTTTCAGGGGCATTCCTCCACTTTATCAAAATCTACAAGGTGATCTATATCGTCGCTAGTGTATTCTTAATAGCTGGCGGGGGCCCCTTGATGGTCTATCTTGATCCGAATTCATCGACTGGACTTATTTACGGGCTAACAATCCTCGTGGCTGTTGGGACTGGCCTGTCTATGGTGACGGGCTATACAATTGCTACGCTGACTGTCAAGCCAGAGGATACGGGTGCTGCACTCAGTCTGCAAAATGTCTCGCAGATCGGTGGGCAGGTTATCGCGCTCGCCGTCGCATCCCAGATATACCAATCAACCGCTATCAAGGACTTATCAGTAGCACTGGCTGACAAGGGTTTCTCGCAAACGGAAATCCAGGGTGCGGTAGCAGGTGCCCAGAGTGTCTTGTTCGAGAGCTTGGACGGCGAGCTGCGGGACAAGGCAATCCTGGCTGTCACCAATGCCATGCAAATGACCTTTGTTATGGTCCCCGTTGCTGGTGCTGTCATGTTAGTCGCTGCTGTTGTCATGAAAAATGAGAGACTTTTTGGTGGCCCTGTTGTCGCAGTTGGAGGCTAGGAAATACATCCTGGAGAGAGGGATGATGCCAGCAAACGGCTGGTCAGATCCTTTGAACAAGGCTTTAATTCGACGTGTATATTCAAGTTCACCACCTGGGCATATATGCGTCCTTTTCCTTGGGTTTAGAGTTTGGGACAATAGACAGATTATCCAGTGTAGGAAATACTCAATTTAATAATACTAAATGCCTCGCAGTTTAAAATAGCAGCAAAAGCAGATATATCTGGCCTAGACAATATTTATCACTGGTATGGGGTGTTAGACCAGTTCCATTTGACAAAACATTCGCTTGAGTATCAAATCTGGAAGCAACAAAATACACGTAGAAAATGATAGAAGATCCCAGATCAACTTGAGTTTAAGATCGAATCGGGCGTTTTAATTCCAGATGCAACATTTCATTTGTCATAGAATGGACGCCTGTTGCATCCTGCATTGGGATCACATACTCTTTCACTCCTGCCTTGTGGACATGACCGTTGATCATAATTATATTTAATTGATCATGGTCTTGCAGAATACAGCCATTCTCGAGATTGCCTTGACCAGTACACACAGCACTTGCTTTCCCCGCGAGATTGACTAAGCGTACTGGCGCCACCTGTGTGTGCCTCAGAAGAAAGAGCAACAAACAACCCACGCTACTGTAACTCGTAGACGATCTATAGTCACCAGCTTAGAAAAGAAATCAATTCGACAGAAAAGAGCTCGGCGTAAGATGAACTTGGAAAAGAAATCGCATGAATATAGCAAGCTTTGTGGGGCGGATATTTGTTTAGGCATACGAATTCGAGAATCAGGACAGGTGTTCATCTTCTCTGTGGACACCTCGGGATTTTGGTCATTCCTTCGTTCTCATCTGGTATGTGCTGCCAAAAAGCCTCCGTGACTTTGGATATCCTAACGTTGTCAGGGCTCCTACTATCCAACGCCGGTTCAGAGAACCGAGAAAAACCTCTAGCAATATCGTTTGTTCACGTATAATTTCTATACCTTGTCTAACAGAGTCCGAATCCCATTTACCTCGTAGGAACTAGAAGCAGGGAATTGTGGAAGTAGGCTGAAGCAAATTATAAGTTGGCAAGCAAACCTTTCGAGAAGCGTCATATCGTTTTCTGAGAGTGCTAGGTCTTTTAGATTGCAAATATGGGTACAGTAGTACAGTATAGCTTCTCGCAGCAGGGTTTCCGACATCAACTTATTAAATGTAACGCATTCTAAGAGCTCCAAGTGTGTGTGTGTGAGTGATATTCACCCTAGCCCCTCGCAGAATAGAAGTTGAACCCTGGATTGAGGTACAAGTGTGATAATTAATCTATATTGAGAGATCCAGCTATTTGTAGTTGCAGCAGCTCATCTCCCTGCTGCCTAGCGGAGTGTCTGCCTAACAGGCAGCCACTTCTATAGATCTATATACATCACGTGACCTGGGATCCAACTTCGACAAGGGGTCAGCGTAAATGAATTACAAACACACACAGACTGTAAAAGTTTTTTGAGACGTCTATTGCTCTGTGTCCTTAATTCTTTTTTTTTGCCATATTCTCGGTCCGCGACTTGAAATGTTACCAGTTCGGGACTAGCGTAACTCTGAGCTACGGAGATAAAGGCGCTAACCGAATTGGGGGGGGAGTTAAGATAGCTAAATTGTTCGCAGTCACAATGGTGATGAAGAAAAAAATGCAACGATTATTTAGGAGTTGGCCCAATTTGCATTTTCAGGGATGCTTTCGACGATATCAAGTAAATAACTACATAGTCGTCGACGAGCGGTGCAAGACCTATATTGGTGGAAAGCATGAGGCAACTCCTATAGGGGTGACGTTTGGCTCGCCTTCTTGATCTAAGAATTCAGGGAGGTCTAAATCAGTGCCAGATAATATCTGATCCCAGTGTCAGAGATGGAGCATATATAGTAGCCTGGGTGTTTGGTCGCTGACCAAACATTGTGCCTTTCTGGCCAGCTGGTGGTGGTACAACCCAAGCACCCGCGATCCGTCACACCCAGATTCCATGCTCCCAGGCACGCTATTGATTTCTCCCAGAAGTAGTAACCAACGCTCCCAGGGTACCACTTCTCATTCCCCGGAGCTATAGGTCCTCTGGGACCATGACCATTCCTTCTGGGGGCGGCCAAGAGCGTGCCTAGGAACCATGCCATGGATCCTGGGATCGAATATGATCACAGAAATGTGAGGGTCTCACTTGCGAGATAAAAAAGCGGGATCTGGTCTGGGTAATTAATATTTGGAATGCAAATTAAAACGCGGGCAAAGCGTAAAGACACTATTTGAAGAGACATGACGTTGATGAACAATAACATGCAACCAACGGTTATTTGGCAGTTGACCGAAAGCACAATCAATATCAACGATGCTTTCCACGACAATCAATAGAATAAACGAGAATAGACACATAGTCTGTAAGACATCGTCGACGAGTAGTACAAGGCCCATGGTGGTGAAAGATGAGGGTCAACGGCAAGCAAACTTGTTGATTAAACAATCGGTTGTCTCAGAAATGCGAGGCGGATGTGTCTTTGGCAGCTCTCTACGTAGCTGCTGGTCAAGGAGATACTAATTCGTGCGGGTGAATGGATCCACAAAGATAGCGATCGATAGACTTGACTTTTCCTTCACGCTTCCGACATTAAGAAGGGTAACAAACCGCCAGCTAGAGCTGAGAGTCAACTTGATATGTGTGATAATGCGTGTCTCCGCAGCTTGATAAGCCTGGACGGCAGGGTGATTCCTAGCTACAGCGAAGAGGTTAGGCCTGAAACGATGATTGAAGAAGACAATCTGCACCTGGACTGCCAACGCTTTTTGCTACAGAAGATTGAAAACCTGGTCTTTGGCCGTACCTAGGCCGGTGTGGGTTCTTGGATTCGAATGAAAGATGATCAAAAAAAACTGTTCGGGCCTCCGGTGCAAACGGGTATCTAGGCTTGCTTATATTTTCAATATGGATTTGTTAGGTAGGAAATGCGAAGTTGTTGAGGATTGATCAATGTCGGGCTGCAGTGCGGGAATCTTGGCGGCGAGTTCGGCAGGAGCTAGCTCGCTTTGAGGGGGGCATGGCCAGGCATCCTTCATTGTCGTCGATCGATATGGATACGACCACTGTAGGTACTCTTCGATGGTCACTTCGCCGTCATTTTCCTCAGATTTTCTGATGAGAGAACGGAGTTCGTGGGGGCGAGTATCGTGGAGTTTGGTCCATGGCGCTTGTTCTTGATGTATTGGGGAAGAAAGAAGCCGAAGATTCATCTGGGCGGTAACATCTCAGACTTGAGAGGGGAACATTTAATCGGGACTAGTCTGGGTCGATCCGTGGTCTTGTACCTACATGTAGGTAGTGTATAGCGTAAACCTTGATTGATGCGGGCCTCTAGCCCTGGAGGTCAGGGAGACTGTGGTAGAGATTGCATGAAACGTTGTAATGCTCCATGTTTGCAAATGCAACATCATAAATGTAGGTACCCCGCACAAATGAGGGTCGAATGGTACACCCCCCACCTGCCCAGATGATAAGCAATCTTTAGTGCGGGGGTACATTATGGAACACCATGGGGGCATTTTTACCCCTTGCGTTCTCTACCCAACTTATAAAAGGCGACACCCCCTTTCGTCCTACACAATCTCTCAAGGTTCAATCCCAGACACTGACCATCACCAGCACAGAACTGGCTTTTCACCTCATCCAGATCCGCGACTTCCAATTCAGCATGTATTCCCCCAAAGTCGGCGACAGGGTCGATACCCTCGACACACCATCCATGATCGCAGACCTCGATCTTGTCGAGGCCAATATAAAAAAGCTGATGGACAAGTTGTTACCAACTGGCCTCGACATCCGCCCCCATCTGAAAACAACAAAGAGCGCGATCCTAGCCGGCAAGATGGTCAAAGCGGGGGCGAAGGGAGGCTGCGTGGCCAAAGTGAGCGAGGCTGAAGTCATCGCAGCGGCCGGATTCGATGACCTGTTTATCACCTGCGAGATCATCGGCCCCGCAAAAGTACAAAGGCTGGTGGAACTGTACCACAGACATCGCAAGATCAGGATCGTTGTTGACAGCGAAGCTGGCGCAACGGCTATTGACAAGGCTTTGGCCGCAGCCGGTATCGACGAACCAATCTCGGTTTTGATTGATCTCGATGTTGGGCTTCATCGCACCGGTGTCCTGCCAGGTGACCCAGCCATGACCCTAGCACAACATGTGCAGGGTCTGGAGCATTTGAAACTGATCGGGCTCCATGGCTATGAGGGTCATCTGCAGCATTTGCATGATAAAGAAGATCGCAAGAGTCAATGTCTGCAGTCTATGGAGGCCCTCACGAACACTGCGGACGTTCTACGGAAGGCAGGCTTCAACATTGAGGTGGTCACTACAGGAGGAACTGGAACGGCCGAATTCTGCGCCACAGTACCGGGTGTGACTGAGCTTCAGCCTGGATCGTTTATTTTCATGGATACAGATTACCGAAATGCAGTGGGCACGTTCTATTCTAACAGTCTTACGATTCTGTCAACTGTGCTGAGCAAACAAGGCCCTCGGTCGGTCACAATCGACAGTGGATTGAAATCGTTGACAACGGATAGTGGCTTGGCGGAATGCAAGGACCCGAGGTACACTTATGGTGTTCTTGGTGACGAGCATGGCTCACTCAGTTGGGAGGAGGGTACCCCAGCGCTTTCGGTCGGCGATCGCGTTGAGATGGTACCGAGTCACATTGACCCTACGGTAAACTTGCATGATTTCTATTACGCCCATCGAGGGGGCGTCATTGAGGAAATCTGGCCTGTTGACTCGAGAGGCAAGGTCCAATAGTTTCCTAGTCAACTTGTGCATCTCTAGGGGTCTTCAAAGACACCAAGGAAGATATACCACGTTTGCCTTGTGGTCAAACATCCTTCTATTACAAAGCATCAAAACACATAGAATGAGAGTTTCTGTTCATCATCTATATTAAGACATGTAATCTCCATGATTGCACAGTCTGTCTACCAACTCTCTGAAATGTCAGCCGACCTAGGCTGATCTGCAGGGAAGCACGAATGCTTGCTGCGTAGCAAATACATGAAAAGCATTGCGATAAAAGTGCGGCCGTCGAGGACGGACTTACGCGTAAAAAAGTAGGTGAAGTAAAGCAAAGGCAATAATGTTGTGGCCGTTGAAGACGGGCTTACACAGAAAGAAAAGCAAGTAAACCTTGGAACAATGTCCTCCGATCCCATGCTCTGAAAAACCATGCCTTGATATGATCGCTAAGTCTGAGAGGTCTCGTCTGAGAACCACGCCATTTCCAAAAAGATTCAAGAACCAGACGCCTCAGCAATGATCGTACCCCCGTATGCATCAATTAAGGAACACATTGAAAGGAGAATTGCACTTGGCAATTCAACAAATCACGAGGCTCTGAGAAAAGAGATCTAGAGTACCATGAGCTATATGACATGGCTCAAATGGTGTACCCGGGAATCTGGTGGCACTCTGCGTGGCGAACATGCAGCATGGATAAACTCGAGAATTTATATGATGCAAGAAATAATGCTGTATCCATGATTACTTTGGTGATTGATTCAGACGATAAGCCTGATCTTGGATTATCTGCGGAGTGGAGTATGTTTTCCGGGGACGCGAGAACCTAGCAAGTGCCAGAGAGGTGATCGCACTGTATTGGTTGTTCTGTCGTCGTCGGATTCCGTATCACTATAACTATCCTGTGCGGCCCCACGCATGGCGGCGATGCGTGTCAAGTTCCAATGGAGGCGTAACAGCTCAAAGGATGGCACCATGCTCGCAGGGCCGTAGGACGCGTTGATTCCATTCCACCCCATTCTATAAACCGGCGCAACTTCACCTCGGTCACGCTAGTAATCTAGGCTATTGCCCGACAGGTTCTCTGTCACCTAATATAGAAGGGCGGGTTTCGGGAGCTCAACGAGATCCGCAGTAGGTCGCTCGTGAGGTCTCTACCAGCCGCTCGCGACACGTAGACAGGCCGGAAAGACAGCTTTCCCACGCATACCATAAGCCGGGTATGTCGAAAGGGCGACGGTAGCGAGGATTTGCACCAAGAGAGAAAAGATTGGATATGAGAGATCTAACACGTGGGATGAATAGATTCCGTGCTTCCCGTAGTGGTTCAAAAGCTGACAAAAGACTTCACGCATGGCAGGTGACATGTAAGAGATTCCCCTGTTGGGGAGGACTTGCTGCTGGTATGCGACGGTCCCTCTAATGGCAAAGGAGCAAAGAGGGGAAGAGACACCGAAGAGGACGACAATCGAGTGCCAATCCGCTCGACTACGCACGCCTCGCTTCAGTCGTCCTCATCAGTCGGCCTCATCAGAGGTTGCATTCCACAACCCCAACGCCACAAATCTGCTTGCAGCCTGCTAACCTCGAGCGAAGGCACAATATATTCTTGACGTCATATTGACTTGAATGAACGTGCGTCTTCATAGGAAGGCAGGGAAATCGCGAGGTACATCTGCCTGGATCGAAACTTAGGAGAAAAAAATCACATTAAATCTGTTTGAACAGTACGAATTATACATATATCACTACTGGGTGTTGAATCCCAGTAAGCAAGTGTTGAACGTACTAACTCCGTCGGTCCAGGGGCCCTCACGGACATGTCTCAACTCATATCATCCAGCAAGTACGTGAACTTCCGTGCTGTTCGTGCCGGTTCTGCTCTTCTTGATTGCAATCAGGTCCGGACGTCCATCACCGCTCCAATCAGCCAACACAAAATCAAACGTGTTATCTGTATTGTGTAACGCGGTACCCGTTTGTAAGATGAAATCTTGGAAGTTCGACGCTCCGGAGAGAATATGCACCTCTGTGCTATTCGTACCGGTGTTGCTCTTCTTGATGGCAACCAGATCCGGGCGTCCATCACCGCTCCAATCGGCCAACGCAAAGTCGAACGTGCCATCTGTATTGTGAAGCGCGGTACCCGTTTGCAAGATGTAATCTCCGAAATTTGAAGCTCCGGAAAGAATGTGCACTTCTGTGCTGTTCGTGCCGGTGTTGCTCTTCTTAATGGCAACCAGGTCCGGGCGTCCATCACCGCTCCAATCGGTCATCATAAACTCGAACGTGCCATCTGTATTGTGCAACACAGTACCCGTCTGCAAGATGAAATCTTGGAAGTTCGACGCTCCGGAGAGAATATGCACCTCTGTGCTATTCGTACCGGTGTTGCTCTTCTTGATGGCAACCAGATCCGGGCGTCCATCACCGCTCCAATCAGCCAACATAAAGTCGAACGTGTTATCTGTATTATGCAACGCAGTACCTGTTTGCAAAATGAAATCTTGGAAGTTCGACGCTCCGGAGAGAATATGCACCTCTGTGCTGTTCGTGCCGGTGTTGCTCTTCTTAATGGCAACCAGATCCGGGCGTCCATCACCGCTCCAATCGGTCATCATAAATTCGAACGTGTTATCTGTATTGTGCAGAGCAGTACCCGTTTGTAGAATAAGTTCTTGAAAATTTGATCCTACTAAAGAGGACCTGGGTCCTGAGAGGGTCGCGTTCATCCGTTGGACCTGGCCTTTGGTAAACATGACGCTGCTTGCATCGTCAGAGTAGTCCATGTAGTTCATAAATAGATCCCCGTTAGGTCCGTTGTTGCAGGAAATTCGAGGGAAGCTTGGCATTCCCCGGTTACTCCCACCCTGATTGGGCGTGTCATCGCAAAAGTCTGTTCCAGAGCAGCTCAACCAATCATCACCCCAAATGTGAAAAACATTGAGCCAGTGACCAACTTCGTGGGTTGTGGTACGGCCCAGATTGAATGGGGCGCGCGCAGTCCCTACGGTCCCGAACGCCGTGAGAGTGATCACTACCCCATCGCTCTCTAGAGGACCACCCGGAAACTGTGCGTAGCCAAGTAATCTCTCACCGAGCCGACAGGCCCAAATATTTAAGTAGCGATCACTTGGCCATGCGTCTGCGCCACCCCGGGCAGTAAACTTCATCCTATCATCTGGAGGATCACGCTGGTCGAACGACGTGATCGCCGTACTTGTTCGGGTAATCCCTGTTGTAGGGTTGCCCTGCGGATCTCGGTTCGCGCGAAAGAACTTTATCCCTGTAGTTCCCACCAACGGCTGAAAGACAGTAGGTACTATATTTATGTCTGGGTTGGTTGCATTGAAGTCGGCATTGAGTACCTTGATTTGACTGTCGATTTGACCGTCGCTAATGTTCTCCTCCGCCCTATTGTAGATGACGTGAACCACTACGGGAATTTGTGCAACACCTGCCTGTAAAGATCTGCTTCCACGGAGCGCAACGTTGAACTGTTCGACGGACTGTCGTGTCGATTTGTAGCCTAAGCTTGTGGCTACCAGATGCCGGTGGTGCTCGCGCGTTGCACATAATTGAACAGGGAGAGCCATGTTTTAGCAGGTTTATCCAGTATCAGAATGCGTTTGTGGAAAGAATAAAACTATCAACGTAGCGTGGAATAGTTCTGGGTTTAAATAACCTGCTTGGATTCCAGAAGCTGGATAACGAATACACAGTGAATATGTGTTGTCATAATTCACTGGTGCTTGTATGATTTCACCACATGGATGCTTTTGGACAGATTTAAGTTTTTACCTGTGACAGAAACTAAGCATAGAGGGACGATGGGAATAGAATGAAATGATCATAGACCTCTCAACGTCTTGGAGGCCGAGCCTGGACACTACGAGTTCTTGGCGTCGATTTCGTAACGCAAATGGCGGATATTCGACGCTAAGCTTAGACATGTGAAAATTATGCGCGCGGGGCCAGATTGAGAACTGCAGGGTATTCCTGTGTATCCTTAACTTCAAGGTTCGTGGTCGACATAGCTAACTAGTTAAGTAACGTTTACATAGCTTGTCGATCTCCGGCTAGAGCATATGCACGGGCCACATACGTACCGAATCACATGAACGTAACCGATATTATACATCCATGGATACGAGTATTTACATAACCTATTTCTGAACCAATGTTTGGTACCGTATCTCACACACATACATATTATAGACGGTTGCGGGCAAATTCAATCTTCAAGGCTGTTCGATGATCGTGTGTGAAAAGGGTCGATATTATCTGGTTCTGTCTCTAACACGATGATCACAAGGTCTCCCCAGAATTGGACTTCCGTGATAGGAATGTTTGCTTTCGCAAAGAAATCCCGTGTCAAGTCGAAAATTAAATTTGCAGCTGGTTCGTTGTCCCTCAGGTCAAGTGTTGGGGAGAGGTCAATCTGCGAACGACTGAGATGGCGGATAGGGATCATTGGGCTTTTGTCGGAAGGGTCATTCGTCAAGTAGCAGGGTACACATTGAAGAGGGGAACGCTCTAGGCAGTATGCCCTCTGGCATACGGGTCGATTCAGCACTCGTATTTCAGCTTCATACCAACCAGGGCATACAAAGAGAACTGGGATACCAGTCCAAGAAGTGAATTCAGGGAGGTGTAGGAGTGTGTATTGTCAATCTGTAACTATCTCCTACTTTATAACTGTACATCACTGCTTACATAACAAAACTGCGAAAAGAAAGGAAGGGCAGACAAGGCTAATACGTAGTGAGGACTAGGTCCCCCACTACAACATGCAATTTGTTGAGGCCATAGCTTGGGCGGCAGTTCATCAAAACGATAAACTAACACTCGATTATCGAACTCAATTGCTTGTGTCGTTGGAATTATTTCGACAGTTCCAATCGACCAGGCCATATCTAGTCCACCACCCCCTCCGCTCCCACAACGAGCCTGCCCATCGCCACTGTCCATTTCACGCCTGCCAAGGGCAAGGCCACCACTCTCACGATTGGTATCAAATCCACGTTCGTCGAACAGGCCAACCTGTCGGGTCCTCGTGCAGCATACAACAAGATTTTCTTATGAACCCCTCGGCCCTATTCAGCGAACACTTATCAACCTTATAGACATGACAACTAGAGGAGAAACAGAGCGGGAGGAAAAACGATAAATCGATGTCTGGCAATGGAAGAGAAGGTGACCCTGCCTAACAAAAGAGGGACTGATAAAAGAAAGGGGCATCTCTGGCCTTAGGCTGGTAGGCCGCCAACAAACGCGCACGTCAGAGATATCAGGCGGGGTGTTACGGGGTTGCTCCCAGGGTGTGATGACAGCGCCGTCTCCATGCAGAAGAGTATTTGGGGTTGAGCCCTCATTACGAACCGAAGCCGAGGTATTGGCCGCATGAACGGAAATGTTATTCTGTAATGCAACAGCACTTTCCATCTCCCCAGGCACAAAATCCATGTTATGCCAGTTGTGGGCCATGGGTGACCAGAAATAGGATCCATAGGAGTAGGCAAACATCTCGTTCAGGTAGAAGTCAGACAGTCTATAGCTACCTAGATCCCACCTTACAAGAGGGTTGCCCAATAGGTCGATGCACATAGTACTCATGGTAGTTTTCGGGGACTGCATCAGTTCATAGGGCGTCGTGGGCGCCAGTAACCGGGACGGGAAACTGTCAAAATCCACAAACTGAGTTTGAGTAATCTCCGGAGACAGGTCCACAAAGTCATGTGGTGGCAATATAGCAGCATGTGGTTGGGTGGGAAATGGCCAGCAAGGCAGGACCAGTGTCTCATCGCTAGCTTCGACTAGCGGCAGATTTGAAAATGTGAGGTCCTCAGCAGGCCAATCGCGGCTACTATCATCGATGGTGGAAGCATACTCCATATGTCGCCTAATATGCTGCTGCTTGGACGATTTCTTTCCTCCAGATTGGTTGTTAGTGCTGTCCAGTCTGTATTTCTTTTCATTGTTTCGGTTTGAATTCCGACTCTTCCTGGGCCGCCCATGTTTCGACGGCGGGTGCTTCTCTTCGCTTTCGCTCTGGCGAGTGCCGCTTTTCTTCTGGCGTATATATTCTTGCATGATATGGCGCGTCACCTGTGTCGAGTTGTTTTGGCTATTATCTGAGGAATCGATGAAATGCCACCGCTTGTTGGCTATGCCTGGGGTGTTGCAGTAAATGTTCTTGTCGTGCATAGTTGACATGATTCTAGCGGATCGAGCAACACAGGAAGCGTGGGAGATACAAAACTACTACTCAGGAGTTGCGCGTATCCCTAGATGTGACATAAAAGAAGAAAAATGGGGGATGGATTCACAGTCCTTGGTTTGATCGGCGCACGACTTTAACGTCTGTGCATAAAGGGCAGAAAGAACCCAATTCAAAATTTGTAATCGAGTTTCAATTACACTTTATAAGCCCAGGAGATTAAGATCGCCATTTAGACCATGTTCTAAAACCCGAAAACGCGATGCAGAAAAGTTACGATGGAAGTCAGCGGAGATAATTGCCTCGTCACAGAACCCTATGATTCCATCAGGCTACATCTAACGAAGTAAACGTTTGGACCAAACCATATGGAGTTCAGCAAAATTCACAGGAACTCTACACACTTCAGAAATATAGAGCAATATTGACCGTTTTGTATTACCGGATGAAATTATTCTTATTAGTTAGTTGTTATCCGTTTATTTCGTTAAGCGCCTATAACTAGCATTCGGCCTCGGTGCTTTACTATCTTGTCTTCAGACCTACTGGGTATATTATACTGGCCCAGATATACTCTGAATAACCGGACAGCCTACCTACTGGTTGTTACAATTTCTATTTTGACTTGAGGTTAGCCTTGAAAACGTAAATGTACCCAAACTTGTCAAAATCGAGGTTAATGTGTTATTGGTACTTCGTTTGACAACAATGAACATAATAAAAACACGCGAATACTCTCCGACCTCCGTTAATCTTGTGTCTTACCCTCACAACTGATAACAGCTCATTAGCCGAGCATGGCAATGATTCGTTATGTCCAGCTGGTATTGAACCCCAGCAATATATGCAGACAGAATAAGCAAGCCACTAGTCTTGCTAGGTCATTCTCCTCATATAAACATTACGAGACAAACCGATGGGCCCTGCACAGGGATGCGGAGCCAGAATGTGAAGCATCAATACATATCCGCTGAATCCTGAGGAAACTAGGATATTACACTTTCATAACATCAGGCCCAGGGCGCGTGACTCTTGCATCAGGGATAATCAAAAGCTTCAGTTTGACCGCACTAATAAGCAAATGGAGTTGGCTTAAAGACTCTGAAGGCCGCATAGGAGACCTGGTGATTTAACGGCTTAGCAAGGATGTTTTTCACATCGAAGAATGAATACGCTGGCGAGGATGCGGATGGGTGCTTCTGTAGAGAGCAATCAACCGTTTACTATTGAGGAAATATATAGCATTGCTCTCTCTCCTCTATACTACGAAGCGCAGGAGTGGTTGTCGCTTACGGTTGGCTCAAGTGCTCGCGATGATATCGGGAGCCACCTCCGTTCTAATAATCGCTAGGCTTGCAGCAGGGATTAGCAGATCTTCCAGTTTAGCGCATAATGTCTAGAATGCCATAACCAGGGATCTATGCAACTGTTGTGGGGCCCGGCACACATTTACACCGACGGAGGTATAATTCCTTTTAAGCTTTCCTGATAAAATATGCTCTCCACTTAGTTATACGGTCCGCCAGTAGTTAGTTGCCATAATCAAGGGAGCAGGAGTAGTCTCCACATCCTAGCCCCGGAGAAACATTTCCAGAAGATTATCATTGGGGTGGGACGGTGTTTCCACGCCTTTTTGTACATGTACCCCGGGATAGGTATAGGGTTAATGGGTAACTTCAAGGCATGGCTTATTTCCGCTGTGTCAGCGGAACATCTTCCCGAGTGGATCTTCGAGGCCAGCAGGAGGAGCCAAGAGGGGCACAGGGCTACCATGTGTATAGCGGTTTCGTGCAAATTACACAATACGAGGTCCCACGCGCGTCATGTAAAATATAGTATCTATTCTGGGAATTTGGGATCGGGAATTAATGTCTAAGACTGTGCAAGTAAATCTGACTTCGAACATTACTGTACATAAAATGTGGATGTGGAAATGTCATAACAAGTAATCAGCCGAGTAAGGCAAAACAAGATGACCTTCCACATCAAACCGGCTTTGTAGCCTATAATCAGATTCTCGATTAAAAACAAGAAGACCCATTCCTCCTTTCAGCTATAAAATTCCGGTGGTACCACGGAAGTCGCAACCTCATCGCTGACGGGCCAAAATCGAGCCGAAAGCCAGTGACAAGAATCGCAAATCAAAGCTCAATCTTCCACTGGTCCCGCCAGTCCTATACCCGAAACGGAAGATTGGCGGGTACTTCTGATATAACTTCAATGATTTGAAATCAATATTGATTTGTGAGCACACTGCAGAGCTGCCGGGGCAAGGAGCCATCCACATCTAGGTTTGTCTACTATAATTATGGCGTGTTGGGTCTGCTCGAATAGTTGCTGGAATTCCACATCTTTCAATCCTGTGTTACGTTGTCCTTGCTTCCCAGAAAACATCAACAAGCCCGATCGAACGGCTTCATCGATACCATGCCCTCCTACGTTATTGTTGGGGCATCCCGTGGCCTAGGGGTAAGGTATTTCCGGTGTTTGGCGACTCTGATAATCACTGATCATGCTTTGGCAGTACTAATGGCTTCGACAACTGAGCAGTTCCCCAGAAAATACCGTCATAGGCCTTGCCAGGGCACCTACGACGGTCGGGGCGAAGCTGGCTGCTGATGGGATCAGCAATGTCAAAATTTTGGCGGCCGATTTGAGCGACCACAGATCCCTCACAACCGCAGCAACCGATGTCGCAGCACTGACCGGCGGCTCTCTGGATTACCTGATTGTAAATGGAGTGCATCAGAACCCTGCCGCTGACTTTCTGACCCCCGCCGAGTTCAGTGGCCAGGAGGATCTGTTGCATGATTACATGGTCAAGGCATTGGAAATTAATGTCATCGGTGCGATGTATGCGATCAATGCCTTCTTGCCGCTGGTGCGGAAGAGTAGCATCAAGAAGATTGTTGTGATCACGACCGGGCTGGCCGATCTAGACTCCCAGCGACAAGGCACAGTCGGATTCTTCGTGACCTATAGTGCATTGAAAGCCGCCCTGAACATGTTCGTGGTCCGATATAGCATCGAGCTGAAGAGTGAGGAGGTTACGTTACTAGCCCTGAGTCCTGGCTTGGTTAATACCCAGGAAGCACCACGTAAGTCATCTTTGAGAGGAATTTTATCGTGGATGGGCAACGGCTGATGGCGATTATTTTGAAGCGCCGCCAGAAGTGATGCCTCGAATCGCAAATTTGATGCAGGATGTTGTCACAGCAAACCCCGAGTTCAAAGGACCCAGCACTCCGGCGGAGAGCGTGAGGCAGCAGAGAAAGGTCATCGAGGACATCACGCATGAAAATAGTGGTGCCTTTCTGTCGCACTTTGGTAACAGAGAGTGGATTTAGACTACTTGCTAGCTGGGTGTAAGTAAGCCAGATTGGGGATTCATATGGCAATTTGAATGGAAATGTTCGCGGATGAAATCAAGCTGGAAAGACTTCAGGCTTCTTTGAGGGATAAATCCCTTCTGAGCTCATCGGCACCATCTTCACAAAACAGCCTCTGTTTTTCAAAACCCCCCCAAGATCTGCATTACCTACCTGAGCGCCAGCTCAGCCGAGATTTCACCGCACTTTTCAAGGCTTCATACTGAGTACCTCTACTATGCGCAGCCCACTGTACAGCTATCTGCATAAGAGCTCTCAGCCTTCCTGTCATTACAAATCAATCAATCAATACACATTCATCTAGGCTATAATTTCTTACATCATTACTTCCACCATCCCGTAGTCTCAAAGATTATTATATTTCTAATTGCAATTATATCGACATTTTCAAGTTCAAAGATAATTTATCATATCAGTTGAACATCAATCCTCCATTGGTTGAGATTGCACTACCCGTAATCCATCCGCCCCCTCCTCACTTGCCAGAAAAGCCACCACTTAGGCAACATCATTAACCTCAGCAACACTTTGGTGCAGCCGGGGTATTCTGGATTGTATCATTCGACACTCGAAGCACCGCCGGATCTTGAACGCTTTGGGCCCATAGCTCTGTGTTTCTTGGTCCAGGGCTCACACAGTTGACAGTTGTGTTGTGCTTATGGCCAAGCGCTCGAGAAAGTGACCGAGTCAGACTTACTATGGCGCCTTCGCAAGCCACGTAAGGTGACCGGCATTCCCATCACGAGCATAGCTTGAATGATAGTCTTGGATGGGGGGAAGCTTCGAAGCATAGATCGGTTTCAGTACCGGGGACCTCAAGTCGTGAATACACCAGTAAGCAGTGGAGATTCTCCAAATTAAATTATGTTTTCCCTATTGGGAAGCTCAATCCAAAGCGGTGATTATAACACTGGTGGATCTAAGCTTGCGCTAGTCTGCTAGTGGTAGATCTAGGTTTGCGCTAGTCCGCTAGTGGAGGACTAGCGTCCCCGCAGCTAAGATCAAGCCGTTTTCTTGCAAGTGGAATCCACAACCTTCAATTGTTTCACGGCCCCCCCCGCATTCTAGCCCAGGGCCAGTCTAGTTCTTATTATAGGTGTTGTTATTGTGAGAGCAAGCATACAATGCATGATTGTTCCGCCGTCACTTCTTTCTCCATCTTGGAGTGGCATGGACATCAACCATATCACTGGAAAATTCTAGAAAATCAGCTTTTTGCGATCAGTATGAACCTTCAACCCCTGTTCAAAAGCAGCGAGGCCATCGGGTTGAAGCGGATCACTGAAGCCGTCCGGAAGAATTCCAAACCGGGTAGGGGTCAAGATGTAGTTTACATATCAAGCTTGGTATGGATTACTTACGTCAGTATGACAATTACATTTCTAAAAGTCTACCCGACTGCTGCCTAGCTTAGTCAATCTGCCGCACATTTGCCCAGGAACTCGGAAAGTTTAATGTTTCAGAGAACTAAACGCTTCAGTTGCTCAAAGGCCTCTGTACATGGGGTGAAAGACAATGAGGGGCAAGGTTGGGTAAAATGGCAAGGAAGGGGGTTCTGGAGGATTATACTAGTGCGCAGATATCGCAGACCACCCGGACAGGTTCTAAGAAAGGAGATTGTGCAGAATTTTATGTACATTTATAGTATTAAAACTATAACTTTGTTTGTTTTCAAAGTTCCAAACTCTCTGACCGTAAGTGGTATATGCTATATGCGTCATTTGAAGAGGCTTAGCATTTGCCCAATCAGCCTCAAATACTCTCGCAGCGCCGATTGGTCTAATCGAAAATGTCAAAAAGAAAGAATACGAGCTGGTCAGCATAAGTCTGGTCAGTATAGGTGCAATGGCTCAATCTGATCTCTGGGAGGGTCACACATTCTCTTGACATCCTTGACAAACCGACCCCAGCTGCGAAAATGACAATTTGTATTACCCTGGGTAGAGCATGTGTAACGCTCGTCTTGGCGGGTGTCATCGCGTCTATCTATCGAGTTTGGCAAGTCCGTCGTCTATTCCGGAATGCCGCTAGACAACATGGAGTGGTGTGTAAAGTCCCCTGAATTGGCAGTTGATCAATACACTTACAATTCTCTCAGCCAATGCTGCCACATTCGTGGATTTTTGGACATCTGCACCATATCGGCAAAACCATGGCCAAATATCCCAGTGATGTTCATGGGCAATATATGCCTCTCCTCCTTGCCAAAGACCACCCAGAATTGGAGGTGCCTGGGCTCATGTACATCGATATCTGGCCTATTGCGCCCCCAATGCTGGCCGTATTCCATCCTGATATGATGGCTGAATTCACGCAGACCACCTCGCTTCCGAAGCATCCGTCACTGGCGGGTGAGTTCAGGCCTCTTACTCAACTCAACGACCTCCTCAACATGTCGGGAGATACATGGAAGACGTGGCGAGGCATTTTCAATCCGGCATTTTCTGTCAAGAATATTCTGTCACTCGTACCCGCCTTCCTTGAGGAGATTGATGTCTTTGTTGATCAACTTAAGGGTGCTGCAGAATCTGGGAAAGTTTTTAGGCTTGAAGATAAGGCCATTAGCTGCACGATCGATATCATCGGTCGGGCTATCCTGTATGCGCGCGCTTTTACTTATCACCTACTTAAACCTTCACTAACAGCCTACCTCGATAGTGACATTCGTCTCCATTGCCAAACGAGCAAGAACGAGCTACAAGAGACATTGAAGCGACAGATTGCCTTGATGTGGACAAGCAATTCCCCCGATCAACTAGTCATGGCTCTCAACCCACTACGCCTTTTTCGCATGTGGAATAACAACAGGGTCATCAAGAATTATCTCCGACCACATATCGAACGAGGAATACATGAGCATCTGAATGGCGAATCAACCGGACACAAGACCATCAACTCTCTAGCCACCAAGGCTTACCTCTCCGAACAAGATTCTTCCAAGACCAACACAGTCGATGCGGACGAACATTTCATGGACATCGCCATTGCCCAGATAAAGATCTTCCTGTTCGCGGGACACGACACTACAGCGACTGCTCTCTCATACTCCTACTACCTCCTCAACACAAGCCCATCAGCACTAGCCTCTCTCCGTGCTGAACATGACGCCGTGCTCGGCCCTAATACAAGCACAGCCCGAGCCCAAATCGCCGCCAACCCAGCCCTGCTCAACCAGCTCCCCTACACATCGGGCGTCATCAAAGAAACCCTGCGCCTGTTCCCACCCGTCGGCACAATCCGCAAAGGCCAGCCAGCCTTCTACCTAACCCACCCAGAAACAGGGAAGCAGTACCCCACAGATGGATTCATGTTATTCGGACTGAGTTTCGGCGTCCAGCGAGCAGAGGAGTTCTGGCCCCGAGTCACGGACTTCCTGCCCGAGCGCTGGCTCGCAAAAGAAGGCGAGCCGCTGCATGTACGGAAGAACGCATGGCGGCCCTTCGAGCAGGGCCCCCGGAACTGTATTGGCCAGGAGCTGGCCCAGATTGAGCTGCGAGCGATCCTGGCGCTGACGGTGCGTGAAATGGATATTGAAACTGTTTTCCCTGATGACTCACCTGTTGTGTTTGGGGAGAAGGCGTATCAGGTTATGGAGGTTGGTATGATTACTGGGCATCCGAAGCTTGGAATGCCGGTTCGGATTAAGATAAGGGGTGAGAGTTCGGGAGGTTTCAGTTAGAGGTTCATTTGTCCCCAGTTGATGTTTGTGGGCCATGGTGAGGGGTCACATGGCTGCAGGGCCTACCAGATCTTTCCACCGCACGTTTTTAGATGACAGAACTCTTTGAGAGATCAACCCATTCTGAGCCCATTAGCATCATCTTCACGAAACAGCCTCTGTTTTCCGAATCCAAGTCCGTCGAAAGCACTTTTATGATGCACAGAAATAATGAGTTCGATTTTGAACGCGTTGAGCTCTTTTTCTCCGGGCCTCAATTCTGATATGGGGCCCATGAATGGCAATCCGGTTGCACGAATCAACACTCAAAAAACCATTAAAATTTCAATTGCAACCATGGTCAACAAAACTATCTAAACTTCTTTGGTGAGAAGCTTTCGAGTATGTTGCTATGACGGACTGGATTTTGCGCTCCTAGGAGCGTTCAATAAGAGCATCTCTAGCTGAAGTGACGAGAAAGGCTAGAGATACTGCTATCAGTGTTTTCAATACATATTTTATACTCTCACAGGAGCACAACGCTAGGTGCCTAAGATGTTTCTTAGGCACATTCGGCTCTTAGAAGCAAGGGAGGGCCCCATAAGAGTGGCTGTGATCACTCCCAGGAACAACGATACGAACCCTAAGGCTCCTAGAAACCAACCACGTGTACTCCCAAGAGCTCATGAGTAGGCCAAGATAAATCTCATTTTCTTGCGTCTCAAGATCCTAGCCCTTCTAGCACAGCTGCGACTCAAGAACCCGGACGGAGAGCCACTAAAATGCGCAGGCTGCACTTACCTTAGATTGTATGATTCCTCTTACGTGGGGCCGGAATAGCGAAGCACACCCTAGTCTATTCTTTATATAGTACTATACATTAGATGAGTGGCATCACAGGGATCATAGCGATACAAATATGCAGGTAATAGTAATCAGATCATATACATGAACAACAGACCAGATCAATTGGGTTGTAGGTATCTATCAAGCTTGTTTTTCAACGCCGCGAGAAGAATCGGTTTCGCCAGGTAATCGTTCATCCCCGAATCCAGACACTTCTCCCGATCACCCTCAATCGCTGAGGCTGTCACAGCGATAATCAAAATGCGCCTCACAGCATCTACAGGATCCTGGCGGAGACGGCGGGTGGCAACATACCCATCCATTATGGGCATCTGAACATCCATCAATATCAGATGATACGGTTGCTCGGCACCGGCCTTCTCCTGGATTCCGTTCACGGCTTCTAGACCGTTGTTATAGGCATCCACTTGGGCAAACCCTAGCTTTTTGAGGAACTGCAACGTGATTTTCTGGTTGATGAGGTTATCCTCCGCGATGCAGATGCGAAGGTGTGAGCGGGGGATTTGGGACAGATCCATGGAATTCGGGACTGATTTATCGAGCAGGCACAGTGAGTCTTTGGTGGATTCTATTGGAGCAGCAGTGCCTGAACCTCCGAAATTGTTTTTCGGTAAGGTGATCGTGAAAAAAACAGTCGTGCCGACGTTTTCAACGCTCTTGAGTTTGATGGTGCCCCCCATCAGATGTACGAGGGATTTGCAGATACTGAGTCCCAAACCACTGCCTCCGAACCGGCGCGCGGTACTGGCATCAGCTTGGATGAATGGCTTGAACAACTGCTGTATGAGGTTTGCGGGGATGCCAATACCAGTGTCGGACACCCAAAAGGACAGACGAACTGAGTCCTCAGTTTCATCATCTACCCTGGATCCTATTGTGATGGACCCCGTTTCCGTGAATTTAAGGCTGTTACCGAATAGGTTGCTTAAAACCTGCTGCAGACGCATGGGGTCGCCATATACGCGGTATTGGGGCGCTTGGACATCCTGAATAATGCGGATATTGTTGGACTGTCGGTTGTTCCCGAAGTTGGTCGACATCAAGCGAACGACATCCCGAACCATCTTATCGACTTCAAAGGGCACAATATGTAACTGCACCTTATTTGCTTCAATCTTGGAGAAGTCAAGCATGTCATTGATCACGGTGAGAAGAAGGTTCGCTGACATGCGAATCGAGTCTGCCATTTCCAATTGCT
The DNA here is from genome assembly GCA_035048945.1 of Penicillium sp. E22. Classification (NCBI taxonomy): domain Eukaryota; kingdom Fungi; phylum Ascomycota; class Eurotiomycetes; order Eurotiales; family Aspergillaceae; genus Penicillium; species Penicillium sp. E22. Next base: position 90,260 of record JASJUN010000061.1, read on the forward strand.
GCTCCAGCAGTGGACTGCTGAGCAGAAGCTCTGAATTACCAATAACCCCATTGAGTGGCGTTCGTAGCTCATGAGATATATTGGCGAGAAAGCTGCTTTTGGCCTTGGCAGCCTGTTCGGCTAGCTGGGCATGATGCAGGGCCTCCGCCTTCGCAGTGTTCGCCTTTTGCTCGGCCGACATCGCTTCCGTTAGGGCCTTCTTCTGCACGTCTACCATAGCTTGGTTGATGGCGGATACCCGTTCCACTTCCTTGAGGGTCAGTGCATTGGAGTAGCTAATTCCAAATTGGACGACGAGCAGCTGTAACACGACACGATTGAGATACGAGAATGCGTTGGGCGGTCCATCCAGATACAACACCGCAAGGGGTTCGCTCTCATCGCCGCCCTGGGAAATGGGCAACGCCATTATCGATTTACTAACCGGGTTCTGGGCCACCCACGCTTCGGTAACGTGGCTAAATCTTGGATCCTGCATGACGTCCGGCAAATACACTGCTTCGCGAAAGCGCACACAGTAGTTCACAATTCTTTCTTCAACCAGAGTGGATTTTCCAATCCGCGTCGGAGTGTGATGTACTTTGATGCGTCCAGCTGCATCGCCACTGGCTGCCACGGCCCACCCGATGGTCGGGTCCTCTTCGGTGATGATGGCCGTAGTAGTGGCAACGCCATGGCAGCTCTCCATGATAATTGTGCACATTGTCCGAAGCAGATCCTCAATCCTTAGAACGCTAGATATCACCTGTGACCGTTCAAGGATGGAGGTCAGATCTGAAATGTGTAGAACACGCTCTGCCCGGGACTCTTCTGCGCTCAAAATTCCATCGTACCCAGATTCGAATATTTGAGGGCGGATATGTAAAACGCTTTCGTCTGGTTCAGTTTGAGTAGCGGCTTCTCGTACCACACTCTTTGCCTTGTGCTCTAGACCATGCAAACGCAGAATGTGATTGGCCACCCCGGTGGCCTCCATTCGCCGGTAGAGACTAACTGCTTCTTTCAAAGCGAGTGTACCCAGTCGCGAAGAGCCCTCACGCATCAGATGTTCAGCTAATAGCTGGTTGGCTAATGCCTCCTCGAAACCAAATCCATGCATCGAAGCGTGGTCTATTGCCTCTTGATACAGATGCAAAGCAGCCGTTTGGTCATGTTCCATCTCAGCGATCTGAGCACCCAGAATCTTTGTCCATGCCAGATAATTCACATCCGTGATGACCTGCCACTGTTCAATCTTGCGCTTGAAATACCTCAACATCTTGGCCAGGTTGATCATCTCCTCCTCGAAAGTTGCCTCGAGGGATCGCCCATTGATATCGGACGCCAATTCACAAGAACATGCGCGATATGCGGGATTAAGCTGCTGCTGCTTTCGAATCCACACGCATCCGGCTAGAGACAAAGAATGAAAGAACATGAGGAAACGCGTGCTTCGTGCGGACCATATAGCATTTGTTTTCTTCAGACAAGAATTCCCCAGCACAACCGCTCGCTCGTAGTGACCGTACAGAAACAACGGAGCAATTTCCATACTCTCATAGAGCATCAGCGGCCGGTCACTGTTCTTGATGTTTCTTACTAGCCAATACTTGTATGTGGCCGAATTGTGTTCTTCGTCGCTCATCACCCCTGTTGAGTCATGCGTATATGTTTTCCCTTGCAAAGCACGGCAAAGCTGGCAGATTGTGATGAGGATCGTACCGCCAGGTGTGTCTGATTGCCAGTTGGGAATGTCCTGACAACTATAAATACAGAAGCTCTCCAGCTCGGCCAGGTTGTCAGAGGAAAAGAACTTCATGGTGGCCAGTAGCCCGTAGTTCAAGATGGTCGCGGTTCGGTCACCAGCGTGGATGGAGAAATCCAAAGCCCCTTCCAACTGACAGATTGAGGACTGGACATGATGTTCGATGTGATCGATAAAGGTCAAGTATAACGCGATGCCACGTCCCCTGGTATGTGGGTCTTTACATTGTTCATTTAAAGTCAGAGCAAGCTCCGCACAATGACTTGCAAAGGTGAGTGCGTTGTCGCGAGTGATCGCTATCACGGCCAACTGCAATAGTCCCAAGCCCGCTTGGGGAAAGGGGCCGCGAGAGAGATAGGTTTCAACCATGACCAGCGTCATTTGGTAGAAGGTCAGCGTGTCCGACCAGAAAGCCGCGCTAGTGGCCTCGACGAGAACCGCGCCTACAGCAGCCAAGGTTGGATCCTCAACGGGAGCCTTCTCGATGATGGCGTCAATCTGAATAGCGGAAATGGCCTCGCATAGCCGACGGAACTCTTTGTCACATTTGGAAAAGTTTGGGACGTCATCAATGGTGACTTTCAGAGTTGAGAGACCTTCTTTCAGCGCATTGAAAGCACCAGACGAATCACCCAGTTGTGCAAGCAGGCGAGACTGCAATATCCAGGAGGGAGCCTTGTCTACTGGGCTTCGAGCATTAGATATCATAGAGTTCAGCAACAGACTAGCTTCGGCATGCTGTCCTCGGTACAAGTAGGCTTCAGCAGCGGAGGTGAGTATCTGCAGCGTCTCGTCGTAGCTAACATCCTCGGCATCATCGTTCCACATGTCCTCCTGGAGCAATAGGATGCAACTTGAGTAAGATTTGATATCGGCCGCGCGGAAGCCGGTCTCGCTTGCAGCTTTCGCATAGTCGAATAAAAATTTTCTGAGAGGCTTCCTGCTTACCACAGAGCCTTTGATTATCGGTGCTGATTGGATAATGGCCGATGCCAACATGTTGCGATATCTGTCATCGTGGGAGTAATACCGAAACAGTACTTGTGCTTTAATAAAATCCACATGATCATGGTCTCTCATGTGGAATGACGCTGCGATATGCATGTAATGGTTATATGTAAACGAAAAGACGTCAGGATCTTGTGTGGGGACGATTACGTAGGCTTGAATGGTCGCTTGCAGGCCTTGAATCATCTCCCGCTCAGGCAAGCCAGACTCGGAAACCATCTCATCGCTGTTGAGGAGCTTCTGAACCAACTGGAACGAGAAGGTCATGCCTAAAGTGGATGCCCAGGCTAGGATTGACTTGGAGACAGGCGTTAAGCTACTCAAGCGCCTCGTTAAGAAATCACCGAATATGGCGTCGTTGTAGTTATCCGCTTTGAAATGATCGGATATGCGGCTCAGGTCGAAAGACCACATCATTTTGTGGTAGTCATAGCAGATGAATTCATGTTCATAGCATTCGTTCAACATTTCACGGACGTAAAATGGGTTTCCACTCGTCCTAGATTGAAAGAGCGCCCCCAGGGGCAAGAGAACAGGGACGGGCAAACACAAGGTGCTTGCTAAATACTGCAACACGCTGTCTTCACTGAGTGGAGAGAGTGTGATATTGGTAATACCTACATCTCTTCCCTTCCGAAGTTCTACTTTGGTAAGCATGATGCAACATAGTAAGGCAGCCCGAAAGGATACAACAGCAAGAACTTCAAAAAAGTGTGGGAAATACCTTTATTGGTAGAGAGGCGAAGGATCTTCGTCATCATTTCCGATGAAGCATTTTCCGGTCGGTAGGCCAAGATCACCACCATTTCTATCCTAGCCGAGACGATCTGGGCAATAATTTCCAACGATTCTTCGTCTGCCAAATGGACATCATCCAGGCAGAGATACACTAACTTGTATTGCGTGAAGGCTCGCAGGATATCCAGCAACGTCCGCACAAGAGGCAAAGACTTGGTCGAGGATCCGGCTCGAAGAAATTTCTGGGAACTCTCCGTTCCAGTATTCTCGGAAGGATGCCGATAGGGTAATGACATGGTCGAACGAGCAGCATTATGCGGCACCTGTTCTGGAAAATTGGGGCCTGATCCGAGGAGGAATTTTGGAAGGCCTAGAATCTTGTGCAGAGTGTCCCAGACAGGCCGAATGTGATTTCGTAGCATTGGCAGAAAACTAGGTTCAATTGTATTTTCTGAAAAGGCCTGCTCGAATAGACTGGAAAATAGATTCAAAATCGGACGTTGACGTTCTTTGACTGCGATATCAAACCGGGAGCTGGCAAAGAAGCCTCTTCGTCGGGCTGCAATCTGTACCGACGAGATGAGTCGAGACTTGCCCAAACCGGCCCCTCCCTCAACGCTGATAATCTCACATCGTCCTTTCGGCACCATCGCGCGATGCGCAGCTGTCCTCCTAGCATTCTCACTAGATCGGGAGCTTCCCCCGCCGCTGGTGCTGTCGAACGACAGAGTCGACGATCGCTTCTCTGCCCCCTTCTTGTCTAAGTCCACGCGGCCGGACTCGCTGCCCTCATTCGAGCTGTACTGAGAGCCTCCAGGGGAACGCACGCGGCTCACATTAGCTGGATACGATTGAGCAATACCAGCGGAGGTCATGTTGGTGGACCCCGGCAGGCTAAAAAATCCATCGGCCAGGTCACGGGCTTCCTCTTCCTCCAGGCTAGCGCCTGGTGGGGAAGGAACGGCGAACCTTGCAGTTTGGTCCTCCGGCAGTGACAATAGGTGAAGTCCTTTGCCATCCTGGTACATTCGGAACGTACGATCCAGGACCTCGACGATGGCATCCCGCTCGGTCGTCCGGCCCACCATCGTGCGTGGGAGCGTAAAGAACGGGGAAACATCCTTGCTGGCGATCTCCCAAGCTTCCACTTCAGCCATATCTCCGGCTGCCAACAACCTCCGTACTTCCACGAGATCATGTCGCAGACCGCCAACAGAATTGTACCGCTCCGAGACATTCTTTGCCGCCGCCTTGGCGATAATCCGTGCAATTGTGTTCGGCACGTCGGGTCGCAAGGTCGAAATCGACGGGAGCTCCTGTCCAAGAACCTCCCTGATGATTTCCATGGGAGTCTTACCACCAAACGGGGTCTCGTTGACTAGAGCGCTCCATAGCAGGACGCCGAGGGAGTATATATCGGCCCGATTGTCCAGCTGGATCGGCGCTTGGCCGGTGTGTTCGGGGCTCATATAGGAGATGTTCGTCGTGGCACCTTTCTGGTTCGCCAGGGCAGGCCAGCCGCCGCTCAGCCGTCCGGTATCATGGAACTGGAGGCCCAAACCGAGATGGATCAATCTTACCCGACCGGTCTCTTGGCTGAAGTGAAATGTATCCCCCCGGATCTGGCCATGAACAACCCGCTGGCTATGCAGCAATTCAATGCACTCCGCCGCGCCGATGGCAAAATCCAGAAATAATTGTAATGGCATGAGCTCGCTCCGATCGGATCGGTGCAAGCCCACCTCATCACTCTGGTCTCCTTCGCATCGCATATGATACCACGTTGCGCCGCAATCGACGAAGCGCAGGAGATCGTTGGGACCGGGGCTTTCGTAAATGCAGACTAGGAGCGATGGTTCGTGGTCCTCATCGAGGCTGGGTAAGCGCTGCATCTCTACGGGCCGCAGGAAATATTTGTGGTGGGAAGCAGTGGCGGATGCCAGCATCTGATAGGCCTCGTGTATCTTTTCTTCCGACACCAGATTCTCACCAATTTGGGCCACCACTTCGATCTTTCTCTCCGACCCTCTGCCCTCGGTCCCGACGCTGCTGTCACTGCCAGGACCACATGGGGCCGAGGCGCTCAAATCGTTGGCAGAAGAGGCACTTCGGAGGCGAGTGGTCTGCGCATTATCCGGACGAATGCTACGGTCAGGGTACTTGGTACCGAAAACATGCCTAAGACAGTCCTCAGCATGGGCCTTTCTTTCGGTCTGGAAATTGGGGGTTGGCCAACGCACCGTACGCCATAGCTTGAGCGAAATTGCCTCGACTCGTCCCAGGTATATGCCACCAGGCGATCCAATTTTTTTATCAGATCGACCGGAGTCTTTTGCACCTCTTCGTGCATTGCCAGCATTCCCGGGGGGAAAGGGGTTGGTTTGAGGACTGAGCGGGGAGATCAACTGTCGGCCGGTGTCACGGTCATCGTGAATTTCTGTTGGTTACGTCGAGATTCCAATGAGGTATTCCAGGTCTCAGACGTAAATTAAAAATGAAGTGCAATGTAGTGAAAGGAAACCGGCCACCTATGATGCATGAAACCAAGTATGTTTTCGTTTACTTGTGTTAAAGTTGGAATGAGCTTGGCGAGGAGAAAGAGCCATTATTGAAGTTCCAGAAAAACCGGTTTCCTCCCGTACCCAGTCTCATAGGGTTCTAAATTAAGGCATTCAGGCATAAAATCCCCCTACAAAGGAGTTTTGAACCCTGGCCCCTACAGCTCTTCGTAGCCCAATGAACTAGACATTGGCTAGGGACCTATGGCATGTACCCTAGAAAGCATCGAACCTCAAACTTCCTTTCATATTTACTCTTGCACGAGGAAAGGGCATAATAAAATAAGCAATTCGGGAACCGAACAGATTAGAATGGCGATCACAATTGAGAACGGAGACAAAATGCGGAAGGATCTGACAGCGCATATCAGTGGTTGCCTCTGAAGCTAGCAACTTCCAGACTCCTCCCTCCATCTGGGCTTTGCCTTCTCCATCCGCAATCTATTCTCAAATTAATCCCTTCAGCATTGAGTCCTCTTTCTCCTTTTCATATTTCCAACTGGTTTCTATCCCGGTTCTCGAAGACAGTTGTCGCCACCTCACAATGCCCGAAGAACCGAGGGCCACCGCGTAAGTCTTCGCAAGTTCCTATTTTCGTATTTTCCTTCTGCGCTTGTATATCCCTGCCATTGTCCTGGTTCTGCTACATTTCTTCAATCACAAACCAAACCCAAAATATCTTTCCTTCTTTTGCCTTCACTTTTAGAGAGGGGGCACTTTTAGAGAGGGGGTCCGACTCTGATTTCGATTTTCTAGTCTCCGTTTGGGCTCGATTGCCCCCAACTTTCAAGCCGAAACCACCATCGGCCCCATTGACTTTCACGAGTGGGTGGGCAACGACTGGGTGATTCTCTTCTCCCATCCGGAGGATTACACCCCGGTCTGCACTACCGAGCTGGCCGCGCTAGCCAAGCACGAGCCCGAGTTCACCAGGCGTCACGTCAAGCTGATCGGTCTCTCGGCCAACTCCATCGAGTCGCACGATGGCTGGATCAACGATATCGCCGAGATAGCGGGGTGTCCCTTGACGTTCCCCGTCATCGGCGACAAGGATCGCCTGATCGCCTATACCTATGACATGTCAGTGGCTTCCTTCCTTCCCTTTTGCGCTTCTACCTATGCACCCCAGCCACAGACTGACGCGTATGAACAGGCTGGATCACCAAGATATCACTAATGTGGATGCCAGGGGCATTGCCTACACCATCCGGTCCGTCTTCATCATCGATCCCAGCAAAGTCATCCGCTTGATTCAATCCTATCCCGCCTCTACAGGCCGTAACACGGCGGAACTGCTCCGCGTAATTGACTCTTTACTCGCTACCGACAAACATCGCATCAATACGCCCGCCAATTGGGTGCCCGGTGACAATGTGGTCGTTCCTTCCAGTATTAATGACGAGGATGCCAAGGCTCGGTTCCCGAACATGCAGGTGGTCAAGCCGTACCTGCGGTTTGCGCCGTTGGCCAAGGATGAATTTGCCCCTAGTTAGAAATTTTATATCAATGTAATTTAAGCATATTTTCTGTTAAGGTATGTATGACTGCCAACCGGATCTAGGAAGGGTTAGCGGACTTCGGCATTCAAAACGAACCTTACTTTCTGAGGGAATAGCTGTAATTTAGAAATTATCTATATAACGCGTTATATAATTATTTAATAGGTAATTTATAAATTTAACTCTATATATATTCTACTTCTTTAATAATAACTATATATTACCTTACTAAAAGATAGGAAAACGGGGCTTAAACATAAGGTAATTTTAAAAGGTCACGTGGAAGCTTTCGTGGGCTTTTGTGGGCTTTTGTGGGCCCAAACCTATGGGGCCTTGCGGAAGCCTAGTTGCTTATCAAGAGATTGGGAAGTGCCTAGCATATAAAGCCCCGCACCCACCCATGCATGTAAACCACAGCTAAATTATCAAGCAAGTTTCAGGAACATGACAGTCAATCATATTTTCTTTTGGGCCTCCGCTGCCAAGTACACCTCACTGAGGTCATTTTATCGTACCATCCTGCAACCAATCGGGTACACTGAAATGATTCGTGTAAACAACGATGCTCTCATCGGCTATGGCAGTGACTATCCTTATTTCTGGCTCAAAAGACTGCCTGAAGACAAAGATCCTTTGCCAACTCACATCGCATTCGATGCCCCAAGTGAGCATGCCCGCTATTGAAATTCCGAAGATTTGCTAATATAGGCAAATCAGGCCGCGAAGCTGTGGATGAATTCTACCAGCTGGCGCTGTAAGTTGAACCTCGCCACCAGGATATAACACATTACTTGCATTGTATATGACTAAAGGCTAACCCTATTTTAGACAACATGGCGGTCAAGACAATGGAGGCCCAGGGATCAGGAAAGAAATGAGTCGACAACCGTACTACTCAGCTTTTGTAATTGATTTGGACGGGAACAACGTGGAGGCTGTGTATGTTCCAAAGTAAATGCATGTTGTAGTAGGGGACATAGTCCTCACTACGTATTAGCCTTGCCTGCCCTTCCTTCCATTCCAAGGTTTTGCAGTTTTGTTATGTAAGCACTGATGTACAGAGGATATAAGTAGCAGATAGTTACAGATTGACAATACACACTCCTACACCTCTCTGGATTCACTTCTTGGACTGACGTCCCAGTTCTCTTTGTATGCCCCGGTTGGCATGACGCTGAATTACGAGTGCTGAATCGACCCGTATGCCAGAGAGCATACTGCCTAAAGCGTTCCTCTCTTCAAGGTAAATTAATCTTTACGAAAAGTGAAAATCTACATCCATATATTTTTATTACCATGCCGCGTCAAAAGCTTAGTTCATCCCGCAAGTTGAATGCGATATATCTTTCTACTCGAGGTTATGGATAACATGAACGGAGTCTACTATTTAATATTTACTAAATGTACCAAAAGATCTCAACTGAATTCAACCATCGCGTGATTTATTTTCAATTTATCATGTTTTTGTTCTATCTGCACTTGAAAGTTCCCAATACAACCCAAGAGACCACGTTAAAGTCACTTGAGTGACCTTTCTTCGAGCTGCAAGTACTGCAAAAGTAGCTGTCTCACTGTCTCCTCAAAACCGGTAAACTGCCAACCAAAAGTTTCCTCCGTCTGCCGGGCACTGAGCCTCCATTTTATTGCCGTCAAAGAGCCTTCGAGCGGCAACCTTTTACTCGCCACCTCTTCTGGAAAGAACTTTTTACAGGCAGCTTGAACATCCCTATCCCAGACCACTCCATTCGGACTATCCGAAGAGAGAATATACTCAGAATTTCCAGGAACCAAACCAGCATCTACCGCATCAACATGTGCGCGCGCGACATCGGCAACATGAACTGGCGTTCCAACATAGGGAAATGACGAGTTGAGTGAGGATGTCAGCGCGGGTGCAAGAACCGCTGCTCGCGTGCCCTGAAGCAGACTGTCGACTGTCGCAGTTGGATCTGCGTCCAGGCGGTCGTCTGGTCCAATTACCACCGAGGGCAGAAGATTGACAAAGTCGAATTTCGGCCGCGCGTGGTTAACAAATGCTTTGGTCGCGACTCTTGCCAGAGCTTTGGATGCCCAGTAAGCTTCCATTGCAGTAGAGAAAGGACCAGTAACACTGGTATTCACATCTTCAACTGAAAGTCGAAATAGATAATGAGTTGGCATGCAACTTTGAATGGATGAGGTAGAAAACTAACCTATATATAGTCGCTGGCTGTCGGGGTTAATATTCCATTCGAATGGAATCAGGGTCACGCCTGGGGAAGGAGTTAGCTTCCTAGATCAAAATGAGGGCGAGGAATTGTATACATGAAGATGTTAAGACCACCCGGCGGATTGATGCCACACGAGTGGCTGCTTCCAAAACAGTAGTCACCATTGAGATAGCTGGCTTAACAATTCCAACATTATAATCATCGGTCTGCCGAAAGATATGTAAGTCGCGAGAAACACCTGGTTCGTTGCGTATGCATTACCTCAAGCGCTAACGGTGATGCAAGATGAATGATGGCAGTAATACCCTCAAGGGACTCAAAAATTGCATCTGGTTCAAGAAAGTGTGGAATGACAACAAACTCGAGTTGCTCCTGATCAAGACTCTGTGCGATGATCGTGCTTTTATCTTTCAATTCGTTGATGTTGCGTTCGCTTCGGACGACCGCGCGAACATGATATCCTCTTTCGAGGGCAATTGTGAGTGTCTTGAATCCAATGTAGCCAGTTACACCCGTGATCTGTTGTCCGTATATGAGAAATATGTATGAGAACAATATGCAAATGGTTGGTTACCAAGAGGCGCTCACAGCTAATATCATGGACTTTGTCTGACATAATGGAAGATTTCGAATTAGTATTTTGAGTTTAAACAATGTAATGCGGAAGTTCTAGCTGCATATATATAGTCCTGAAATAGATGATGCGGTAGTAACCAAGCCCCCACTACTCGGCCCAACGCACGGCCCAACACCCAGTAGCGGGTGTTGGGCCGCACTGGTCTAATGCAAAAACTAGTCTAATGCAAAACTTCATCTACCCACCATTTTACAACTCTTCAGTCGCTCCAAAAAGAACGATATCGTACTTGATTTTGTTTTGATTGCGTGAGTACAACCGGAGTTGAGCCACAAGTGCTAATGTCACAACGGAGTTCCATCTATAATATTTCCATTCTGGTGTTTTTAGACCTGGTTCAGAATTCTTCCATTTGGTACAGTTTAATAGGCTGTGACAAGGTTATCAATATTCTTGTAAAATATTTGGGTTTGCGTGGATATGTCGGTGTAGACGAATATATAGAATTAGATGGATCAACCATCTAATGCTTCCAACCCCTCAATCGTCATAAAATCGCGTAGTAAGAGCAGATCGGTATTTGCTATGGAGGAAAAAGTCTCTGCTACTCTGATAATGCAGGCTATCTTAAAACGGACTGGATTGAATTGCAATGCCTCAAGTCTAGATACTAGTTACCGCAGGAAGGCTACCCGCCTAATTTAAAATGGTTCATATCTAGGTGCCAACCTTGGAAGGTTGGAGCCAATGACAAGTGATCATAGTAGTAGATTGTCAACTTTTATGCTAGGAATACTATTGTTATATTTTTGAACTAGTATACCATGGGTGATATCGGGCGGGAATCTGCTACATGCTACATAAGACTGGAACATTCCGGGATCCTTGTATTTGATGAGTTTCCCTGCAACACCAAAGCAAGCTGGCAGATCGAGCACACTATTATTATACTAGATTGAATAGAATTAAAGCAATTGGAAAATTTATAATAAAGTGCTATGTTTTTTTATTCTTGTTGTGTATATTTTAGAGAAAATATACTTATTTGATGTGAACGCTCTCAACGCTGAAGAAACAAATCACAGGGCCTTTTTGATGATAATCGGTAATTTTATAGGGGATTGTTACAGAGACACCCCCCCCGGCTAATGGGACACCCCTTTGGATAACGGGACACCCCCCTGCCTGAATTATGCCTTATTCTGCCTGATTCCTCAGGCATCAATATATTCTGCCGGATCTTTTTTTGCAGGTTTGAATTCTGGTTTACATAGTGAAAAATGCACCTTTCTTATCAGAATTAAATGCTCATTTCAGCTGATTCATTGCTTCATACTCCTACATAACTGTTTTTTCTGCATTAAACGCCTCCAGCACCCCCAGAATCCTCAGTATCGTTATTATCGTTAGCTGTAGTTTGCCCTCGACCTCGACCTCGACCTCTGCCTCTACCTGTACCGCGAGTTGTACCTCGAGCCTCACCCCGGGCACGCCCCCGAGTACGCCCCCTGGCTGTACCACGAACCTGGCCCCGACTTGATTCCCATGATGACGGATCTCGGTGTATGGAGGAGCTCTCTTGGGTTTGGGTTAACGGATCGGGGGAAGACTGAGTGGCCTGGGTGGCCTGGGTGCTTGCGAAGTTGCGTGCACCTCGGGGTCGTCCTCGACGATGTGCACGAAGGGGATCCTGTACTAGAAGGGAGGGATCAATGGGAGGAGCTTCGTTAACACTATACAAGTGCCAATGCTGATGGAAAAGCTCTGGTTCTAGCTGCTTCTTCTCATCGTGATACTCCTTGATAATATGAATGCACGGAAATCCAGAGGTGTTCTTCGAGTTGTAGTTACAAATCAGGGGGATTGGTCGCTTCCCTTCTACCCCTTCTGGTAGATATCTGTCGTAAACCTCCTTTGTAAGTTGAATAGCTCGTACCGAGATCCGATTCGTAAGAAGGCGGTAAAGTAGTGGAACTTGCTTTTTTGGCCTTTGAATCTTCTGAATGTCAATTCCATGCTTAAGCTTAGCGAATTGTAGGTTCACTGCGCGCTCGAAACTATGAAGTACTGCTAGTAAATCATTGTTCGACACTTAGAGACCTAGCTTAAGTAGCTAATGAGCACCCTCGGTGCGGGAAGTCGCGATTTCATTGAGATGAAGGTATTGAGCGGTATGAATATGGAGAAACCGCTCACCGCAATCATCGAGCCATTCACTTTGTATGTACTCGATCAAGGGTTGGAAGAGGGGATCATTGTACCGTTCTTTGAAATGCGACCACTGACTTTGGTATTCTTCGACGGTTGTAGCGTAGACGACTCGGTTCCACCGCTTAAGCATCTCTTTCCACCCTTCCTCGGCCTTTTCTCGATCTTCTTTAGCTTGCTGGGCCTTAGTTTGGCGCTGAGAGGAAGACTCGGTGGACTGGGTCTCAGTACGATCCCGGCGGGCTTGTGCGACTTGATCAGAAAGAAGTGGGCGAGCATGCTTCATGATGTTCATGTTGATATGCCAGATGCAGATCATATGCTTTGTCTCCGGAAACACGGTCTCAATGGCTTTGATTAGCGCTTGTTCTTTATCGGTGAGAATCGTACTAGGGTAGGGAGGATCGAGGCCTAGGGATTCATATGCTTCAGCAAGGCAGCTAAGCATAACCTCATATGTATCCTGCTGTTCATCCCGCATAAAGGCAAAACCAAGATGAAAGGTTGATCCAGTAGCTGCAAATCCCACAATATCGAGTAAAGGGAGACTATATTGATTTGTCTTATATGTACAGTCCATGGAGATGACCCAGGGGTTCATTTGGAGCATTTGAACGCTCGATTTGTGCATACAGAACAAGGCAGACACATGATATTGATCATCAAGTTCGTACTTAAAAATCCAATCACCGTCCTTTGGGAGTTCTTGTAATAGGGCCTGAAGAGGTGTCCTACCAGCAAGAAAGATATCATGTAGCCTTCTCCGGGTATTGTAAATGTCACGGGCAATGATAGCACTTTGAGGATCGGCCTCGCGTATCTCGGTAAGAATCTGGCGGGTTGTACGGCCTTGTCGAAGCGCGTTCTCAACCTTATCTTTCTTATGGGCGAGCTCAAGGGCCCGCTGGGTAGGGTGGGTCGATGGCGGCGAAGGCTCATGGTTATGCGTAGAACAGCTCACTGTCACATTCCAAAGACCAGCCTGGAGATCTAGGCGAAGCACGATCATAAAGGGGCATCCAAGTGCAAGTGTATTAGTGTTCCGCCGTTTTGCTTGGGGAGAACGATCCTCGGGCTCGTGTGTAACCTTTCGACCACGGTCACAGTATAAGAAGACGGTCTTCTTAATACCCTTGCCCTTCTGTGTGAACTTTGAACGTCGCGTCGTAACTGCATAGCCATACGGGCGCGCGAAGTTATTGATAGCCGTAACTCCTTCCTCTGGTGTGTGGAATTGCTGGTCTAGCGGTGGAAGTGGGAATGTAAACGTCTCGGTCCCTAGAGGTTGCTGGGTGATTGGCTCCGCGGGAGGGGACTCGGTGCTTGGCTCGGGGGTTGGATTGGTTGGTATGGCCGGTGGGGACTCGGGGACGATCTCTGGATCGGAATCTGGATCTGATTCCAGATATGCAAGGCCTAGGGAGGCCATATTGACGATCAATTTGATGGTTTTGATGGTTTTGAAGATGAATTTGAAGAAGAAAGTGATGAAAAAATGGGTAGGAAGAAGGCAGGTTAAGGTATGTAAACCAGAATTGGAGTATCAATTTCTTTGATCCTATCTATATGTATGTACGGAGTGTTATGTGACAAAAGTGACTTAATTTTGTTAGTGGTTTACATACAAATTGCAGGTATCTGCCGTCTAGCTACAATTGTATAGAGATTGACACGAAGGCGGTGTGGAAGGCGGTCAATTGAAACCTGAAAATTCAGGCAGGGGGGTGTCCCGTTAACGTGTTTCACTACCGAGCTGCGCACACCACCGAGCTGCGCACCCAACCTAACCTATCAATTTCAAATGCATATATCTCAACCAAAACTCCATTAAATTAAATACACTAAAATCATCATCTATCTGGACATGCATCTCTTCTATGACCCTGGTTTTTGCATAACCCGCATGTTGGTAATGCTCTCGTTCGTGGCTGTACAGGTGGCGAAGGCCTTCTTCGCCGGAGGCGGGGGGGTGCTTCAACTACTGCCACCGGCTCAGTAATCAATTGAGAAGCTTCTTGAACTGAGAGCCCTGCTTCAGCTGGTATCTGCCTTCGGGATCGAGTGCGCTTTTGCTTCTGCTTCTCGTTGGCGGCGCGTAATTCCTTGTTTTCTTTAGCAAGTAAGATAGCACCTTGCATTGTAAGACGGAAGCCTTTCACAAGCTGGTTTAATGCTCGATCTGACGGGCTAGGTGGACTTCGAGATCTTGTACGAAGTAAAGCTTTAATCGATGAAGCCTGTCGACGTAGTTCTTTCTCCGTAAAGGGGGTTTTCGGTGTAAAATTCCGGCTTGATTCACTACCCCGGCTAGGGGGGGGGGTTGGTGTTCGAAGCCGAATATTTAGCTTTGAAATCACTTGATCAGGTGAAAACGGTACTAAACCGGCAGCTCTAAAGCTGCTTTTAATAGTATCCGCTTTAAAAGCTTCAATTCGAGCCTCTAGGTATGCTTCGAGGAAATCAAGTTTATCAATATG